>JABCMJ010017696.1:0-13922 GCA_014822125.1 Arbutus unedo
GAGAGAGAGAGAGAGAGAGAGAGAGAGAGAAATCTAACACATATGGATATGGATGCTGCCGCTGTTGTTCCCATTGTCCCACATAAGAAATTCAAAACTATCAGAAATGTAGACCATGTAATGGACAATGGAAGAAGCCTTGAAAGGAACATCATGACCTATTTTTGCTTCTATATTAAACTCTCAAACAAGTGGACTAAAAGCTGTCACGTTGTTTTTTCATTGAGTCACTCTACAGAGAGAAACACAGATGTATTCGAAATCACTAGATGTATGTGTAATTTTTATTATTTTATAGATTCTATGTATATTTAACAATTTTGAATATATATGTGTTTAAATCTATGCATATAAAGTTGTGTGCGTAAAATTTTTCTTTTTCATTTGCATTTATTTTTTAGACATGTTTGTTATTGATGAGTTCAGATTGACTCATCACTCGGTCTCTCAAAATACACGATTGAGAGTTCGGTAGCATATGATTGTTCGATTTAACAACTTAACAATATATGTTAAATTGTCAACTGAAACTCAATCTTTTGGATCATAAGCCGCTCGGTTAAAAAAAAAATCAATCGTGAGGTCTATTCATTTGGCCATACTTTTGTAACTTAATTATTTTTTATTTTTACTCAATTTTTTTTATATTTGTTATTTTTGTATTATTTTTTTTAGCTTATTAGTTTATCTCGAAGAAAAAAATCTAAAAAGTGTAAAATTATGTCTAAAAGCTAAAAAATTTATTAAAGAAAAAAATAAATCAACACAGAGACATTATTTTAGTCTTATTTTTTGTCTTTTGTGAATTTTTTTTAGTTTTGAGACATAATTTTATACTTTCTTGAAATATCTTCTTGAAACGAACCAACAATTATAAAAAAATTGACGCAAAATAAAAAATTGTAAATTTTTTTAAAATAAGAACAAAAAATAATCAGACAATAATTTAATAATTATCGCAGGAAAAAAATCATTCCTTTTGATAATGAAAAATATTTGGATTAATTTGCGAGTACTTTGACTAATATTTGAGAGATTAATTATACTGTTCACTACCAAATCTAATTAAAAATCAAATAAATTTATGTATGAACTGACCCGATAAGAATTGATAACACATAAAAAATTTCAAACATCTATTTTGATTGGACTAAAAAATGTCCCGAAATAAAAGAGGATGTAAATATTGCAAAAAAAATATGTGGACAATTGATCAGAATTTGTTCTAAAAAATAATTTTATTAAATCAACAAACTAATATTACATAACAAAATTAAGTGTAAATTAAAAAAAAAAACAAAAATACATTATCGAATCGAGTCCTGTGAAATCACAGTCCTCTTAAAAAAAATTCGCCGCCTCCCGTGAACGTTCGAGGATTGCATTGGCCCTATTTTGTAGGATAAAATAGCTCACTCGACTCTTGAAACACCACCTGATCAACCGTATGTCAAACTGACTGTGAATGTCTCTCTCCACAAAAACCACGGAAGTTAAAATAATGAAAATCGTGTAGACAAAATTCTCAAGTTGTTCAGTATACAATCGTATATAATAAAAAACGTACAGAATTCACTATTTATAGAATTTCAAAAACTTTTCAAACTATTAAAACCATAAATAGAGAGATTAATAAAATTATCAGTGGACATCAATGATGCAATTGATAAATATCAATATAATCATGAATAAGTTATAATCACCGTGACTTTTCAATTGTCTCGTAAAATTCTTCGGTGATCCAATTTTACTCAATAACCATTTGAAATAATCAAGAGATATTTATCACAAAAAGACGTATTCAAAGGCTCGTGCGATGACAACAGTAGTTACAGCTTGACTTTGGTTTTTTTTTTTTTAATTTATTTATTTTCTATTACATTACTTTTCATCGACATCAATAAGATAAAAATTTGTTACAAAACGTACCGACTTGGCTTTCATTAATTTATTTTTTATTTAATTGAAAAGTATATGAGGCAACTCGCCAATTTGTCGTTTCCATCAACTTGGCAATTGCAGCTTTTGCCCTTTTTCCTCTTGAAGTGGTGAAGCTACTTTTCAATATGTATGGGAAATAACAATCAGTTAGTGTCCAACAGTCGTAGATAGTTTGACAATTTGATATTTAAATTAATTTTTGTAAAAAAATAAATTTATTGTATTAATAGAATGAGTAATAATGTGTAAATAGTACCGATTGCAACATTTATCTTATACAAAGGACTATCATGATGTATATACCATGATGTTCGAGATCACCGTGTCGTGTACCACGTGTCTAAAATAATTGTCTTGTGCATCGCATCTAGACAATCGTTCTGTCCATCACGATATCAAAAATAATTGTTCCTGCCATTGACGTCATGCATGACGCACTGAGTGTTGAATTGTAATTCATGCGGTGGTGTCGAGTCACCTATTGGGTTCATGAAATTACGGAGTTTTTGTATCACGGTCATGTCAATCACTATGCCTTTGGCCCAATTTAAATATTGGTCATGTGAGAAAATCAAGTCCTCGATTTTCTTATGATCTAGAGATTGGATTCTGTCGAATCCAATCAAGACCCACATGAATGTGCTGTAACTTGACGGTTAGTGTGTTCGCCCTACAACAAATATTACTTTTCAAAGACATCAATTTTTTAAAATTTGTAACAAAACGTAACGACTTAGCTTTCATGAATTCTCTTCTGTTTTTTTTTCCCTAATTAAAAGTATAAGACCGCAACTTTCTAATTTGTCGCTTCCTGGCAATTGAAGCTTTTGCTTTTTCCCTCTTGAGGTGGGGAAGCAACTTTTCAAAAATGCATAGGAGGTGCCTTAAAATATCTCCAATAACTTGAAATATCACAATTATTCAATTATATATATTAACTTTTTCCTTATTGATTAAATGAGAAAAAATAAAACTGGGCGTGAGGATATTTCTGCTCACGTCTATACTGCCAAGATCATTATGAATTTAGTCGATTTGAAAAAGACGATTAACATAATCATGTTAGAGATATAATAGAATCCCGATTGTCTATAGAATAGTTCTAATCAGATACAAACGAGAAGTGCAAAGTCAATTTCAACTTAAAATGAGAAAATTGGTATTAAATGAAGTTTTAACAGTAAAAGATAAGTCTCTTAAGAGTCTATATCGGATTTATCTTGTCAGTGACCAATCGAAAGTTATTTTGAATCTGTTCTTAATGAGAAATTAAAAATCAAATAGAACACAGATTAATTGATCATAAAATCTATAAATTAAGATGCACATACAGAGTGAAAGTGACACAGTGAATTACTATTATATACACAAATTTGAGAGTATTTTGTAATTCTAATTCTAATTTAATCATCGAAAGATTTTTTCACCACAGAAATGATAAGTTGTTTAATAATTTATTATCTTTCAGATTACAAAAATCAAGAGTGAAAAAACAATATTCAAGTGTTGCCATAGTTAAAGTGATTATCTTGTCGGTGTATGAATTTTTACACCGTCTAAAAGCCATGTTTCCGATTTTGGCCATTACTTGCCGACTAAGGGCAAAGGGCAGCTGGAGGTGCATGATCATTTCATGGTTATGACTGTACTCTATGATTGCCAATAAAGTCAAAGTGAAAGACCACATGGATCAAATGTCAAATTTCGCAAATCTATGCATGAGACTAGATCCATACATATCCGATTTGATCGAATCAATCATTAAAGTTAAAATCAAATATTTTCTATTTTTTTACTGATCACGTGTTTGAATATTTGCAAGTAAAGCAACATTTGGATAATTATGAAAAGTTACACTTAGTTCTTTGTATTCTCATATATAATACTTTGTGGTATGAGAGTCCACTTTCTTAATTTTATCAGATGTAGATTGAAAGAGCATGTGGCACGTTTGATTATCGAACTAATTAGTGAGGGATAAATTAGTCTCAAACTATTAGTACAGGGATTAATAGTCCTGAGATAAAAAAACAAAGCTATCATTTGTTTGGTTTGGTCTAGTATTAATTGCAGTGTAAGAAATATGTGAGTAAAGTTCAGTATTTCATTGTTGGGATAAAAGATAGGTTAGACTTTAAATTTCTTAATTTACACTCACCATAATATTGAAATGTCTTTCATCAAAACATTATTTGATTTTTTGAAGGTACTTTTGCTGAGTATTTCTTCCGAACATCACTTGATAACTCAAAAATAAAAATCGTTGTCTGAACTTTTAATAAACATTTGATTTCCAAATAACTTAACTATTTAAACAATTATATCTAGTTATTTTTTTCTTCAAAAATAATTTTAACGCATCTGTTTTAAAAATTAAGTAGTGATGAGATTTCGAATACTATGCCGGACTTATCGTTAATAGAAAGTATGCATATTTAAAAAATATTATCTTTGATCGTCTGATTTAGTATAATTCAATATTTATATATTACAAAAATAAACATATATCACAAATATTAAATTTAATGGAGAAAAATTAATATCAAATAAACATTATCATGTTTACTAATATCAGCTAAATAATACATTAACTTCAAAGAATAAAAACATAAAGAAAATGATACATTTTACTAAGTCTAATTTGGGCTAACCCAATTTCTTAAGTAGTTTTTTACATTTTTTAATTTTGTGTTAAAATTTTTTAGTTATTAGTTTATCTTGACAAGAGAATGAAAGTAAAAAAATATAACCAAATTTTTTAAAAAGTTCACTAAAAACATAAACAATCTATTAAATAAAGGGAAAAAAATTAATATGTATTAAATAAGAAAATTAAATTAATTCTATCTATACACGATCCAAAAAAATAATGTAGATAGGATTAAGGCAACTTGATAAAAATTGAGGGTAATTTGGTAAAGATTAATTGTTTAGTTCAAAGTTGTGTTTTATCCTCTAAAAATAATATCACCCCTTAGGTGGCATTATTTTATCCCACAAATGATCCACTAAGTTGGTTAAGGTTAACTTCACAATCATATCCGGATTACAATCAAACAACAGCTTGAGCCGGACTAATTAAATGAAATAGTCTAGTCCAGAGGCTCTTAATACGGATATCAACACATGCCCTTGAGGTATTACGTGGCGGTGGATTTGGGGGAGCTCAAAGCTGTAGTGCACTTTTATGTAGTGTGCGTGTAGTATAAGCAAAACGATATAGTTTTTTCTATTTTTTCTTCAAAACTACATCGTTTTGATTTCATGTATTTTGATAACAATTTGCGCGATAATTTAAAACAATGTAGTTTTGAGGACAAAAAAGACAAAACTACGTCATTTTGCTCCCACTACACGCGCACTACAGAGAAGTACGCTACAGCCTTCCTGAATCCACGTGGCGGTACCCCACAGAAACTCAATAATTACTCTTGCCGCAGACATATATATGGATGTAGACATCCAATTGGCCTGTGTTTGAGTTTAATACAGAAGGTGGAGTGCCCTTTGTAGCTGTTGATTAATAAGAGTGATTTTACTTTCCTGTTCCTCGATTGGTAAAGATTGTGTGTTTATTCCTAAAGCCATGTCAATGCCCTTGTCATTATCCCAACATTGCGGTAACCGTAAACTTGGATTTTTCAAGCTGCCTATGCTAGATGCACAAGGTAAAAAATCGTCGTAGAGGAGCAGTTGTGAAACAGCGATTTCTCCTTTCCATTGAAGTAGGGAGGGCCTTATTTCCTACCATTACGGCCTATTTTTCATAGGAATTTGACTGATGGTGAAGGTAGCTTGCTTATCGAGATTGTTTTTGGAAAACTTAAATCTTATTCGAAGAGTGCATAACCGCGTGAATAAACTCATACTAACTCGTTAATTTGAGACCACATGATGCACTCGCATGCATCAAACAACTACAAATACATTTATGGGCCAAATTACATCTATGTCCAAAATATTATTGAGTATTTATTTGAAGATCAATTTTTTTTTTTTTTTTGAGGATAGGATCCATAATTTATGAGTAAGGAGGAAGAGAAGTGAGAAATTATAATATGAGTTTCTCGCACAATCAATGTATGCCTAATTGTTAATAAGGGTTTAACAAAAAGTGCCCTGGAAGATCTTGTAGGAGATTGGATTAAATTATTATAAAATTTTCCATTTCTATAGTTTATTTTAAATTTTTATTGGTTTTAAAAAAAACTTACGTATTTTTTCTTATAGTTTTTTTTACTGTTTTTGACGAGAACGAAGCATTGAAAATATAAAGAATTATAATAAGAAATTTAAATTTCTGTAATGGCGAAAATAACATGTGTGACAGAAGACAATTTTTTACTTAATTTCATATTTTTAAACTTCTTTTAAGTTAGATTAATATTTATTTAATATTAAAAAATTCATTAACAATAATGATAAGCAACTTACAAAACGTTAGTTAAGTCAAACTTTATGTCCAATATTAATGGTGACATTAATTTCGAAAAAATTAAATTGGCTGAAAAGGCCAACCAAAAAAGCTGAGGTTTGATTGGTTCAAGGGTTCCGTCGGTTTCAATTTGATAATGTAAAATATTGTTGATTTTGAGTCTTCAAATTTTTTTTCAATTGACCAAAATCGAATCGAACATATTGTAAAAATAAGTATGAAATTTTAATTTTATTATTAGATAGGATAACTTTTGACGGCTTTTTTGGTTTAATCGGGCATCTAGCCCTTTAATATACAGCAGTCTGAAGTTAATTTTCAATTTTTTCTTTGCATGCGATCTAATTAGGCCCATTTTTGGTGAAATCAGAAATTCAGAAAACTCGGACCTAACCAATGGCTCCTGAACCCATATCAGTTGGGATCAGTTTCTAAAATATTCACCCCAAACAAACCAATTTCAGAGTTACATCCTCAATCTTATGTCTTCCATCTCAGCAGGATTTAGAAAAAGACAGACCATCTACCAGGATGGAAGATGCAATGCATTCGACTACTTTTTCTCTCTTTTATCCTTGTGGACGAGACCGATTGAATCCGATTCAATTTCACTCCAATCCAATATCATATGAATTAGTATAATCTGTCATTAAAAAGAAAAAGGAAATCTCAAATTGTGGGTGAATTGCGCCACTGTTTCACCCAACCACTAAATAAAGTAAGAATCACACTTTATTTAGCTAGTGAGCATTCCACTGAAAAACCTCAAAGATGCTTCCAAGAAGGCACAAACATTAACCTACAATTATGGAGCCTAATTAATTTTATTATCCGTTAATTATTTATATTTAATTTGATTTAGAATGTTCCATACCGGCTGCGTTCCTGTGGTGAATCTTTATCCTTTTAGAGTTGAGCAAGTCTACATTAGTGATGACAATTTGGATTGAATTGACAGTTACTTGAGTCGAACCGTTTAATTTTTCACGAATCGTAATTGTTTTTTTTTTTTTGTGGGTATGAGTATAGTAGAAATGAATGAATACCCATTCTGGTTCAGTTTGGTTATGGTTTAAATAAATAACCGAATCGTTTCCCGAACCGAACCGAAATTAAAGTGACGCCGTTTTATACTTACACTATATCAGGGGCACAAAGGGGTTTGAGAAATTGAAAGACTTGATTCTCCAATCTTCAGCTGCGATCAACGATCGTTCATCTAATGTGATGTTATTTTTTTTACATATTTTGCTATTTATCAATTTTTTTATTTATTTCGGTTACAGTTCAGTTTAGTTCAAATAATTAAAAACCAAATCATTCGGTTCGAAAAATACTTGAATTCCGTTTTGGTTTGATTATGGAGCATTTTCTTTGCGCCGTTTGGTTATCGGGGCAATTTCAAGTAGGATATAGTATTCAAAATCGGGTACGATTATCTTAATAACCACCCCAATCTGTCCCGTTGTCATCTCTAGTCTACATACATATTTCTTGTGCACAGATTCAGATACACGTAGAGTCCATATTATTTTAAAGAAACTCATATGCATCGAATAATTTCGAACACATTCACATCTAAATATATGAACAAGAGGTTGTGCTTTTAAACTTTGGTTTTAGAGTTTATGGTATACAATAAGTTCATAGTTGTCCTTGATAAAGAAGTTATTTATTACTTTAATATTAAAAAATGTTAGAAAACAGTTGCATTTGGTAAGAAAACGACAAGATTTTTTATCTTGATTAGCTAATTGCATGCGTGATGCTTCTGTTTTGTATGTGGACAAAAATAGTTATTAAAATAATGGTTCTTTTGATAATTAGTTGGTTAATATTTTTTATTTGGATAATTAATCGTCCTAATAAGTTTGTCCGGATCTTTATTTATTTTTAGATCATGAAGTTGACAACCAAAAAAATCTTTGGTGTCGGGAGCTTTGAGTGTTATTTATTTACATATGGAGCATGTGTACTCCCCGTCTATGTTATTGGTTTCGTACTGTATCGATCGGTATCGGTTATTAAATCATCGGCATACCATTTTGGTCATTGTATTGGGTTGTTGCGGTCGGTATCATACTGCTTCGTATTTTTTTGATAGAAAAATTAATTAATAATTATTTTAGATAATTAGACATAAATTGATACTAAAATCATCCTTGATATTTTTTTTAGTTGTGAGCCTTCATTTTATATGTTTAATTTAATTTCTTATAAAAAAAATATTATTTGAGAAATATACATTAATTTTTGTGATAAATTTGAAACGGTACGCGAGTACACATTTAATACTGGTATATACCATACTAGTAACAAAGTTAGTATGCTCGTCGGTATATGATTGATAACTTTGGTCCACGTTCTAAATTTTTCTCGAAAAAAAAAATCGCTAGGTTTCTTAAATAGTAAAAAGAAGAATTTCTTTTATTTGTTAATTAAAAAAGTTTGAAAGTGATGCAAAATTAAACAGTATTTCTCTACAAAAAGTACACTGTTCTCGTGGAAGACAAAGAGAGCTGACTATTTTATTTTCACTATTAGACTTTTCATTTCCTTTAGATTTTTCTTACTTGGTTTGACTACAACGCTGTAGTGCGACAAAGTATGCCTGTTTAGAGACTCTCCGAATTAATATAAACTTAATTAAGCTTTAAATAATTTTAAATAAAAGTAAAACTTGTTTTATTATACGACAACATTCCTTATTTATATGTTTTAATACTATAAGAATAGGAAAAGAAAGAATATGTTGTTCCTATCGTTAGAATAAGACTCGTATTAGGAATAAATAAGCATTTGCTGAAAGCAAGCGAACAAGAAGTAGCCCTTTCATCAAAAAGATTCCTGCTGAAAACTTGTATTAAAACCAAATTAAAAACCAGGAAATGAAATAGTCAATAATTAGCTTTTCCTGAAAGTAGTTCATGAAAACTTTAAGAAACGGCTCTGGTTATAAATTGCACTACAATATTCCTGAATCTTATACAAATACCTGCGATTTAACTCCCCGAGCTTTCATATTAGGTTTATTATTATCCAGCTTAATAAATTTATCATTGTACTTGTAAATATTAACCTCATCTATTGCCAAAGATTGAAAACATATTAATGTGGAAAGGCGGTTTCGTCTTTATGCTCGTGAATTTATAAATGTATGGATTTGGACATAAATGTATTCAGAATTATTCGATGAACACGGAACTTACAAATTAATGAAGGTTTCAGGTGTATCTATTTATTTCGAAAATATCTATTTTCGAATCTGTGTATGAAAGATTATGTGCGATAAATATTACTCATTTCTAAGTATGTTGTAGATGGAGATGACGTGGAGCTTGCGTGTAAAATAATCACCTCAATATTCTCTCCCACCCAGTCTCTCACGTGGCCCTCCAGCTCATTTCCCAATCACACTGTTTTGATTCTTTAAAAAGTGTTGGCTGGTTTCAATTTCATAAATTTCCTTTATTTTTAAATGTACGCTTATAATTCTCTTTAAAGAGTGGTTGATCAATGTTATCTAGAAGGATTATAGTAGCAAGTTTGAAAGCGTATTTGTCGTAATGCACCCGTAGTGCTACGAAAGCTTAGTAGCTCTCGGTCCATTTTAAGCAAGGCAAAAAAGCTCTCGTGAGATTACATTGTCAGCGTTGTTTAGAATTGTTGTTGTAGCATATTATTGGATTAGTAAAGCTTCGGCCACTTATTACATGTAGCAACTGACTGTGAAAAGTTACCAGTTAGCGTTGAGCTAAGTGATTCATGCAATTAAGTTGAGCAAGATTTATAAAGTGCGTTTAAGCTTACTTTATACTAAAAAGACAGAAACCCCAGTTCAAATAATGAAACAAGTTAGAAACATGAGAATCGATAAAGTTAATGTGTGTACATAGTCTCTTTAAGATTGATTCATTACTTTATCGTGGGTATTTGAAGATTACAACTGGCGTTTGTTTCACAATGTGAAACGATTCAATTGAACATAAGAACATACCACTCTCTCTCTCTCTCTCCCTCTCTCTCTCTCTCTTGAAGAATCCAAATACAGAATCAAATTGTAGATGAAAATTTGTTGAAAATTTTATTGTTTGAAATCATGAAACGAGACTGAATTTATAGAGCATTGGAAAGAACTTTGAGTTGCATACGTGAGTAGAGGTATTGAGATCTTTGAGTGGTGTACATAATGACATATTTGAATAAAACTTTTCGATTATCGTGATACCTTCTGTTATTCTAAATTTATTCACACAAAAAGTCTAAAATTCTTTAAAATTTGCAACAATGTTTATTTTGACTAATGTTAAGAGTTGGATTATTAGATTATGCTGCACATTGTAAAACCTAAGTTAACATAGTCTTTTTGGACTATGCTATGTAAGGTGTGTGTTGATCGCATTAAATGCACGGTTTAATTTGATTTGAAAGAGAAATAACATAGAATGACAAAAATACCCTTGAAGATTTCTTGTAACCCTGAACCATACAACTTTCAGAGGAGGGGCAAAATTGTTTTTCTTCTACACCATTTGGGTCAACTTGTCAAAAATGTGACGTGTGCTGCTTATGCGCTCAATAATTTGGTGCATATAAAAGAACTTATTAATCCTTAAATAAAAAAACTTAATTTTTTTTGATATTTATGAACTCTGTTCGTTTGTTCGTGATTAAAATTTTTAGAAGAGATATTGTGCATATGGGAGATATATTAGAAGAGAAAATTTATTATAGATGAGTGAATATTTATAAAAAAATTTGTTTGAGTATTTTTTGAGTAGAAAGATATAGTAGATATGAGTAAGTGGACAAAATTTTCGTAATTAATAATGACATTTACATAAATAGAAAACGAATATAAAAAGGGATATGATATGAATAAGAAGGTGAATTTTTTTATTTCTTTCTGGATGGATAGATTAATATTTTTGAATATCATATTTGGGCTCAAAATAAGTAAAAAAATTATAAATATAACAAGTTGAATAGCTATGCTAGGATCAAGAGGCAATGGACAATTTTTTTCACAGTTACAAAAAATGGAATTCAATTTTGTTTGGTATCGGATGAACATTACTTTTATTCTGATTAGTTGAGAGAAAATAAATTAATTTTAATCTTACCAAAAATGTATTACACAAATAGAACCTACATACTCTCGACCAATAAAAATGAATGTATTGTTCACCGAATAAAATTGCACTTCAAAAACTGTAAATCTTGAGACACATACATTAGAGGCACAAATTTTACATAGATGCTTCCGAAATCAGTAGATACACGTAAAACTCTTAATACACAGAGTGCTCCACGTGTATTTAGCGATTTTAAAAATATCGATATAAAATCTGTGTGTATGAGTATGTGTGTAACATTATTTATTCGAAAAAACGCCTGTTGGTAAAGCGCGGAGGCTCATTACCGACGCCAGTACGTGATGTCAGCAACCAATTTCAATATTCACATTCAGCCACGTGATTGATTAATCCGCACCCACCTTTTCCCACTTGCAGAGCAAGAAATTTCATGGAACCCCCAAAACAATTAAACAATAAAAATACTTACCCACAGGTGCATGAATCTGTCTCTCTCTCTCTCCTCCCACTATGGAAATCCACTCCAAACATCTCTTACCCAATTTATACCCCTGCCTCTCTCTCCAACAAAAAACCCAATTTATACTCCTGCCTCTCTCTCCACCCAAGATCCAAAACCACCCAAAATTAGACTGAGATGAACGGACAAGAGTGCACGGCTTTTAGCTTTCCGGCGAGTATTCCCGGCGAATTCCCAGTGTATCACCGGAGTTTAAGCTTCAGTAGCCTCATTCCTTGCTTAACAGAGACATGGGGTGATTTGCCGTTAAAGGTTGACGACTCTGAAGACATGGTGGTTTATGGGTTTTTGCGTGACGCAGTTACTGCTGGCTGGACGCCGTTCAATTTAACTGTGTTGGACGTTAAGCCCGAGCCGAGAGACGAAATGGAGTCACCTACGGGTCCAGCGATGACCCAAACAGTGGCGCCGGCGGTGAAATTGGAGCCGGCGGTGGTTCCATCAAAGGGGAAGAAGCATTTTAGGGGAGTGAGGCAACGGCCGTGGGGGAAGTTCGCCGCGGAGATAAGGGATCCGGCGAAGAACGGCGCGAGGGTTTGGCTTGGAACTTACGAGACGGCTGAGGAAGCCGCATTGGCTTATGATAAAGCGGCTTACAGGATGCGTGGCTCGAGGGCATTGCTGAATTTTCCTCACCGTATTGGCTCCAACGAGCCTGAGCCGGTTAGGATAACGGCTAAGAGGAGATCGCCGGAGCCGTCTGTGTCGGGATCTTCGGCTTCGGAGAGTGGCTCGCCGAAAAGGAGGAAGAAGGGGGTTAGCTGCTGAGCAAGTTGGGTGCCAAATGGGACAACTGCCAGTTGCCGAGCCACTATTGGTTGGTTATTTTGGGTTGGTAGTGAGTTGCGTGGTAGGATTGTTAGGTCTTGTTTGGTTGTGTGCAATGTTAATACAAAGTTGAGGTCTTTAAAAAAAAAAAAATTAAAGAAAATTTGAATGCAAAGTAGCAATTGGGTTTTCTGAAAATATAAAGAATCAAATGTTTGAATGGTAAAAATTCCTACAATTTGTTCTTGAAATGCCAATCGTGGAGCTCAGAGGGCTTGTTAATATGTCGAGATTAATCAATTTTTCTTTACATTCAATTAGAAAACGGAGTTGACTCATTCCTACTGTTAGTGGCCATCGGCCTAGTCTTGTACATTGTGTCGTGACGGCGAGTTCGACTTCTTATTTTGTATGAAAAAAAAGAACTTATAATTTCTCACAATAAAAAATAGACCCTAGAACAAATATGACGGTATTAACATTAGAAAACGACGTAGCGAACTATACAAGTCATAAACGATAGCGAAATCAAGCCAAATAAACATTTTCAATGTCAAAAACTCCAAAACTAACAATCTTATCTGCAAACTCAGTTTTTCTTCTGAGCAAGTCTAGGAATACATATTTTATACACAAATTTGAATACAAATTTATTCGGAATCGTCTAATTCTCGTGAAATTTTTCATAATAAAGTGAACTCTACGTACATTAAATAATTTTAAATAAAAATTGTGGCCGAATCTGCGTATATTCTTTTTTATCTAATGACAGGAAAACATGTAAAAATATCGTGAAAAGTACACCAGACAAATTGTCGACCATATCACAAGAACATTACATCAACTATGAAAAAATATCCCAAGTCACTAAATCATATAATAATAATTCCACAGTGAAAAAGAAATAGCTAATAAAGAAAGCATCTACAAAAAGAGAAAAAAAAAACTAATTTTCACAAGGATAACTAATTTTGCAAACCAAGCCTAGAGTGATAATTTGATGTGTATTGTGTACAAAGTAAGCTTTTAACACAAAAAAATCCCATTATCACGTTTGAAATTTTAGATGATTGGGTATCGGGGTGAATCAAGATTCGAAATTTGGGGCTGAATTATTTGTTTTTGGAAAGACGGCTAAAGGTAATTTGTGAGGGTTAAAATG
>JABCMJ010017700.1:0-11494 GCA_014822125.1 Arbutus unedo
TCCCGTTCATTTAAAACCCTTAAAATTTCCAACACATATAAGGTGAATAGTCTCATGAATCAATGGCGATGTGTGTGTGTGGATCACGGGAACATAATTGAAAGAAGATTCTAGAGCACATCAGAATTCCAAGCTCGTTGATCAACACGCACACTCCCCCTCAAAAAAGCATCTATCACCGTAATACAGACATCACTAGATAAGCAGCATGTTCAATAATTTTACCCCACTGTTGTTTGATGCGGACAGTAAACTTGACTTGGGCCAATTGCCTAATTACTAAGCATGTGGTCCGTATTCCCTTCATAGACTCTATCCTCGTTTTGATGCAAGCACTTCTACTTGAGTTAGATCAGAGACCAAATTACCCAGAGAATGCTCAGTTAAGCAACTGAACAACACAAAAATCAACATAGAAGCACATCGATCACACATGTTGATCACATTGACCCCAACGGAAGATACACAACTAATCTCTCAGGGAAGGATAGTGATGATCAAGGTCGGTTTACTTTCTCATTGCACGAGCATGTGTGGTCCGAAATTTTCAACCTAGACAAAACGAAGCGTATGAAGCTTACAAACATTATCATAAAAAAATTATGTTGAAATTAACTACAAGCTCAAAATTTTAGTATAAATATTTTGTGAGTTATTATGTCCAGAGTAGTTTTTTAGCAACAAGCATATAAAATAGGTTTGACCAATAAATCTTTCTATATTATATTTGCCTCGAGTGCACATAAACAAGTGCATCAGACATCAACAAACCCATTCCACAGAGAACATTCACACTTGTGTGACAACTAGAGCGTGTTGGTCGCATTTATCCTCTCCCCATATAGAGTTGATGTATACACACATGATACTGACTCAGACAGTGGCTGCCACGCAGCATATCAAACATGAAAACTTGAAACAATAACATGATAGGAAAAAAGAAAAATCAAACTGCACGAACTTTCTTCTTTGGCAAAACACTAAAAAAACAGATTCATTCAGCTTTCTTGTCTGTAGGTAATCTGCGGCTTCTCATTCAGCTTTCTTGTCTGTAGGTAATTTGCTTGAAGCCGCAGAACGCTTGTCCTCTGCAGTTTTAGCCTGTACCTCATCTCTCTCCCTGAAATACTTCTCAAAAGCCTTCGGAAGGAACTTAGGAACCAAGAAACCAAACAGATTTATTGAGAAGTACACCAGATTCGCGACTGCTAGAGCCCTCCCAAACCAGTACCATGCAACATCCTACACCAACCATCAGAAAATTTATTGGCACATGACGAACAATCAACACTTATGACAAGTAAATTTACAAAAACTGAAACTTCCAGATGATTCTGAACATAAATTTTGGGATAAACATTTTGATTTGTGCCCACTAGCCTCACAAAAAGCTGGGTAGTTCTACACAAGAAATTGTGTACAGATTTTATACGCAGAATGATGTGGCTTTTTGTGCTCCTGTCATTGTACCTCTTTCATCCATATCTACAATACCATTTCATTCCGGATAAATTACCCATACATAAATTCTGTCACGGGAATCACTTTCTTTCCTAAAATGTACGCAGTACAATGGAAATGGCAAAGAACTGAATAGGACGCACCTTGAATTGGGCATTTGCTGGCAAAGTCTTGTTGATCCACACATCTTGAATCCAATCAAGAATTATAAATATCCTCCGCACCGTATAAAGCAAAGGAACCAACGCCCTAACAGGGGGAGAAAACAATGACAACCCGCTAATGACATTCTCTGTTAGTATCTGAAACGAAAGCAAGAACAAGTGGGGTGTTGCAGATCGGACCGCATGCTCATCTCCTCTGGCAAAACCGCCCAAAACATAAGCAAGTGGTAAGAAAAGTCCGATTGTGGTTCCAACCACCACGTAAAACCGAAAGAGTCTACTTCCTTGGAATATTTCTTGTGATCCAACGGTGGTGCCACCGTATGATGGAAATGCTAGTCGAGATAGGGCGAGAAGATATGCAGAGACGAGGGCGGGAAACACTAGGTCTAGGAGGGGGACAAGACCGCTGGCTGAGAAAACCATTATGAAGGCTACTAGTTGGAGTTCGATCACTCGAAGCGGACCCATTATACCCCCTACTGCTGGCTGTTGGCGGTGGTGGAGGTGGGAATTTGAGGCAGAGGTGTTAATGGTGGTGGTTTCATCGGGATTCGTACGAGGACCCACAGCGAGAGTTACACCAGACATTCTCCTTTCACCTTGGTCCTAGAATATTGTTTGGTCAAGAGGGTACTTTGTTTTCACTTCTAGGACGGATTCAAATGAAGAATTTTCAGAAATGAATTTGTTGGTTTGATGGGAGTATTTTCACCTGAAAGACAAGTTCTTAAGCACAAAGAGGACCTAGATATAAAGCTATGCATCCTTTTGTGTTATATTTACTATGTAAAACAACTCAACATCCAAGTAATGAAAAGGAAAAACAAAACTTGCAAAACAGTGTTACAAAATGATCAAAATCAACCAATGGTTTAAATTTCACAAGAAAAAAAATCACAGAGAAGTGACAAAAAGAGAAAACACCATATTCCTTGTTAATGTATCATCAGCCCACAAGAATAAATTAGTACGAAATTGAAAAACTCTCGGCTAATATTTGGGTAAACAAGAATGGGTACTCGTAGCATTGCACTGTTAAGTACAATAACCAATGAGCAGTATTGCAACTCAAATACTTCAGTTTTTTTTTTTTCTGTCAAAAGTTACAATCTTACGGGAGAACCGTTCTCGATCTATTCTATCAGATAAGACTGATCGAAGTCCTAACCGTCTTTGGACCCGACCATGCAGGTCACTGGCACCGCTAACATACTTGAATATACATGATCTCCTATGAAGGCATGTGTGATTGTCCGAACTAGGCATTGGAAATTAATTACCCTAGAAGATCTTATTTCCAACATTTAAAGAAACAATTATATTCTTTCCTGTTACACAATAACTCCGCAAATCCCCTGTTTTTTTTCACGAGACTAATCATTTGGTGTTTTTTTCTCGAAAAGGTCAAGGAGGAATCCTCGACAATTGAGAATTCATCCCTATACAGATCCCCATTGTTGATATACATAAATACGTACATAGTACATACGGATTTTGGTATATTGGAGCACTAAATTGAAAACAAGGCAAAGAAAAGTCACACCATGCTGATGATATCGTAGCCAAAAAAATGAAAAGAAGACGGAAGAGATAGATCTTACCGTGGAAGAGAAAGTGGAAAGTGGGTTTTGATTTTGAGAGCGGAATCTGGAAAGAGAATCGGCTTTGGATGATCATTTGGCATTGAAGTGACGAGGCTTATAACAAAGGAAACGAAGCTTATGAATGGCGTGGAGTTGAACAGGGCCTAATGCTTCCACGTGTAGGATTCAACTTTATGACGCGTGTGGGTTCCTTGTTTCTGGCGTTCCACGTATTACTGGAAGTTTACTTATTTATTTCATAATTCATACTAATTGATGAGCTATATTTATCGTATTTATTCCGAGGGGTCATAATTCATGAGTGAGGTGGTTGGTTATCGTAGTTTATAGGACACCTAAGCTTTTCAAATGTTTTAGATCCGACGATAATGATTAATTCATTTTCAGAGAGAGGATAGACATGCAAGTTTTTGAGGTATGCCCAACATATTACATATTAATCTGTGGATTGGAAGGTGGATGATGGGGCTGTGAGTTCTTATGGTTCGAATCAGGAGCCCTAATTTTTGGGCCGATTCCAATGGTACCGGTCCAATTATATTTTTGGATTTTGAAAATAAGTTGTCTCCCGCAATAAGAGAGAAGGTAAGGCCGGCCACATGACAGATGACTATATGATTATAGGTTAGAGAATGTGGGAGATAGTGACATGGCCGAAGTGGGCACATGGGGTTAGGGTAACTTAAGCCTCTTTTAGACTGTTAGATTATTTTTTCGTTCTTATGTAAAAAAAATTTATTATTTTTTATTTTTTTTCAATTTTTTTAGATTATTCATTTATCTCGATGAGAGCTTTAAAAAATGTTATAAATAATGGACCAAATTTGAAAAAATTTCAGAAAAGACAAAAATAATTAAAAAATATGATTTTTTTACGATTTATTCGTCGTCTTTAGTGATATTTTTTTAACTTTTTGACATAATTTTATACTTTCTAAATTTCTTTTATCAAAACAGATCAATAATCTCCAAAACATTAAATCCAGAGTAATAAATGCAAAAAAAAAATTGAATAGAGACAAAAAAATAATCTGAAAAAACTAGTTAAGACAAATTGAGGTAATATGTGTTAGGAATTAAACGAACAAAGTTTAATTCTACAACGCCTCTACGGATTTTGAGAATACTGAATCACAGAATAAAATAAACAAAAATAATCTTGCATAGTAAAAACAAAAAGAAAAAAAACGAGACACAACTTATACGTGGCAAACTTCAACGTAAAGAAAAACGACAAGAGCTACACACGTTCACTGTAAATCAAATTAATGAGTATAAGTCTGCTTATAATCTCATAGGGATCTATATTTTCTCTCGCCCCTCTCTCTCTCTCTCTCTATGTAGGAAACCTCCCAAAAGTATTAAAGATGAGTCTAAGCCTAATCCTTACATAACAGTAATTAATAGGGGTTAAAAATGCGCATCTAAAGGCGTGTTTGGACAGACTTGACCATCGTCCAGACGAAAAAAATCTGAGGATAGAACTACGATGGGCGTCTAGAAGGGACTCTCATCCATGTAGAATTTCTAGACAATCGGTGTATAGACAGACTGCCCTGGCGTTAAAAAAAAAAATTACAATGGGCATCAGGCTAGGTTTTTTTTTCACTTTTCAACAATCTCCCACTTGAAAATAACTGAAGCACCAGCAAACAACCAACCGCAAATCCAAAACCCCTCAATCAACGTGGACATAGTCATCTAAGCCCTCTTCATGTGATTACAGACCTATCATCTTTTCAAGCATGAAGACCAACTGATGTTGAACACAATTTCTTAATTATAACCGACTTGATCAACATATCTGTCGAATATTTGCTTCCCAAAATCTTTTCTAGCAACAGATCCCCATCCTCCAAAAGCGAAGGAATGAAATCCATTTTCTAGCAAACAACCAACTGACGTGTTTCGTTCTAGCATGGAACATTGAATTTTTGACAAGGTGGATATCATTATAGCTATCACTAAAAAGAACACTGTTCTCTTGTTTAAATCCATTTTCTCCAAGAAAACATTCAAACCAATTCTTTTCATTTGCAGGCTTAGTTATGGCCACATATTCAGCTTCTACGTGGATAATGTCACTAATTTTTGCAGACGTGAAATCCAACTCACTGTTGTTAAACCATTTGTATAGACATAGCCTGTGGTTCTTCACTCACTACTTATGAGGCGCAGACTTCGGGCATACTCAAGGAGGGATAAAATGGCTATTTATTTAATGAGGAGTCATATCAATAAAAATGCAAAATCATCACCTGCATTGCAGCACGTGCTACAACTTACGAATGGGGGATTACTGAAGAGTCTACATATAGGCTCCATAAAGTATGACCAGAACGGCCAGCCGACCAGGCCACAAGCTGATTAGCTGGTCTACTACTCATTTGATTAGCAGGGTTGCTTGGCCCAGACACTACGGACACTCCGTAGAGTACTCCTTTAGGGAATTCACATGATCCTTTTAATGGCACATCAGATCGCCCAACATCCCTAGGATGATGCGAGAAGAATTAGCTCGAATCATGCGATTGCTGGAATAATGGCCAAGAATCATGTCTAACCCTTACTCCTTCGATCAAGTATTAATAAGTACGGAGGGGATGAAAAAGGTACGTACTCATTACTTTCTGAGAGCTTTCATCTTTCTGAATACAACAATTCTAACTTGATCGTTGGAAGGTCCACGACCAACCGACCACCCCCGATCATTGAACTTGTGCGAAGGAACCACTTGGCAAGTTAGACGAAGGTCTGCCACTATTTTCCAGCATCATCACAATCAAAGGATGTAATAAAACAACTTTTATTAAATCAACTAAAGACTTCGATAGGTTACAAGACAATGCTAAGTTAAAAAAAAAACTCCTAGAATAAAGTTAAGAATGCAATGGGTGATTAGTGTGTCGATCTCTAAAACTGAACTATGCGAAGCCTATTTATACTACGTGCAAGATGACTACCCAACAAGTTTTGAATTTAAATAGAACTGGGAAAAAAATAAATTCTAAATCAGAATCAAATAACTATCCAACTGCCTTCAACTGCTTGTTGGAACTCTTGCCTGGAATCCCTTTGTATTTGGGTCGTAAAGCGTGTTTGAATCAATTTCTTTGCCAATTGGAGTTCTATACATCGAGCTTCTAGCCATGTCAATAATAAGGGTAAATATGGTACAAACAATGCGATATCAATAAAAACTCCACGGAGTTGATCTAATGGCCATTAAGACATGAGACTTAGAGGTTGTTTTTTTTCTAAAGTTTCATGTTCAAAACTTCGTAAGTCTTATCAATTCTTATGAGACCAACCTATATAAGGCATTGTCATAGCTTTAATTGGAACTCTTGCTAATGGACAGTGGGATTGATTTCTCCAAAATTAGTCGAATCACGAGTAGTCTAGTCCGAACACACTGAGTTGTGAAAAAAACTTGTGATACTAACATAGCAAGTACCTAAACCATTGACAATTGGCTCTCTCTTTCCCGTTTGAGAAATGAAAGCTTTACTTCTGCGTTGCAACTCTAATCGGTTGTGGACTTGCCTTGGCATTACATTCCTCATGTGTGCACTACATATCTTTTGATCACATTAATTGTTGAACAAGTTAATGAACATAAGTTTCCTCTGTTTGTATCTAGACATTAGTAAGCAGTCTGAAATAGTCGTAGCCTTTTCCGGAAGGTATTAGTTGTGACTCGGACGGGCCATTTGGAATTTTGGACGTATCAAAGTTTCAAGTAATTCCACTTCGGCCCATCCTTCACCCACCCTCTTCAAGGTTAGTTGATCACAAACTCTTCCAAGTTGATTTCCTCTTCTTTTATCACACCCTTCACATGGATTTGTATACTTTTTTTAATTTTCTTATGTAGCACCTACTACCAAGTGATAAAAGAAAACTACGTAAATAGACGATACGTAAGGTTATACATTTATACGGTATGCAAGACCCTTGATACTGTAGGCTTTGGGAAAAGATTATATGTAGGTAGTCTTACTTGCAAGCGGAGAGACTGTTTCTCCAACTCAAACGCATTACACCAAGTTAATAATTAAAAGAATATACAGATTTAGTTTTTTCATACATAATTTTGAACTACTTAATGATTCGAATTCATAACCTAAAAAAAGAAGTCGTCTTTTACTTTACCCTTGTGTTTACGCACACCTTTAACACATGGTTATGATTAATAATTCACACATAAGGTAAGATAATAATTGTTAGCCAATGCCCAACTACTTTATAAGGTGTAGTTCAAAACTTAAAATCAATTTATCCGTTTTAAGTATTTGAATTGAATCATCGAACTTTCGTTTTCTCAACGGACTTAGTTAGCCCTAATGAGCTAATGAATGAAAGTTCCCATGTGGCATTGGATGCCAAAAATTGGGAGATTTGTTAACCAAATTCATGATTAGCAGGGTAATAGAATCCGGGATACATCTCTCTGTTTGGGAACAAAATAACTCATTTATGTTGATCTTGTAAATTCATTCTGTATATATATCTCTGTTTGGTAACACCATTAACCCCTTGATTACATAACCCCTATTTGACTTTTCATGTTCCATGCCTATATTCGGCTAACTCCCTACAATCGAACGATGATGACACCCAAAACTAAATCCTGACCATTGATTTGTGATTCATCATTTTGACACCATTAAGACACTGATATATACAAATTTCCTTCTGTATATAGCAGGGACGACATTTTTCCCAGTTGCTCAAAATGTGGTGTTGCCGATTAAAATAGCTTCGACAGTAATCAAACGGTCCACATTCATGATCGTATCTCAATCCTCTCTTGGTCTTGCGATGATCAAGATCAAGATCAAGCTTTAAGATCTAATGCTGATAAAGCATGAGGACTATAAGGGCATGCGACTACCGCAGCATATGACGTATACACATATGCAAATGGATACATACATATATATGCGCACGCACATGCACGTAGAGAGAGAGAGAGAGAGAGAGAGGAGAAGGGCCGGTTTCTATTCGTCTATATCTATACCTGTTCATTTGAGCTCCAAGACTGGCCACTCTGTAATTGTTGTCTCCGCGGCCTTTCATTGAGAAAATGGGGAAGGTAATACTGGCGGCTTTGTGTTTGGTTGCTAAGAAAACTTAAGAAAGAAACCAAAACATACTAGTATTTCCTACACAAATTGCTTCTAGTTTAC
This sequence comes from Arbutus unedo, assembly GCA_014822125.1. NCBI lineage: Eukaryota > Viridiplantae > Streptophyta > Magnoliopsida > Ericales > Ericaceae > Arbutus > Arbutus unedo. The sequence goes on from JABCMJ010017700.1 coordinate 8,425, forward strand.
TTGTGCCAAGATTACATGCTCTCGATCTACCTTTTTTTCCCGCGTTTTCGCGGAAACCAAACAGAGCTTGCTCTGGTGTATCACTATGTGTTTCCGAGAAAGTTCTAATGACATCAGGATTCATGGAATGACTTCTCCATTGTATTTTCCTGTTGATTTTGACCACGGTTTTTTTTTTTTCGCTCAGAGAAAATGCGAAAACAAACACGAGAACAAAAATACCCAAAATCCTGAGGGCGTGATCGTGTTGGGCGTCTACATGCACTGCGGGGGATGCGCCGATACCATTGTCAAGCATTTGCGAGGCTTCGACGGTAAAGTTTCCGTATACATCTCCGTATCTAATAGAAAAATCGAGTGTATTGTTAATTTTATTCAAACGATTTCCTCTGTGGTTTATGTTCAGGCGTTGAACAAATTGAGACGGATATGAAAAGTCAGAGAGTGACCGTGAAGGGCAAAAATGCCGACCCAATAAAGGTCGTGGATAGGCTTCGAAAGAAGACCCAAAAACACATTGATCTCATTTCCCCAATTCTCAAAGATGAAGAACAAAAACAAGAGGAGAAAAAAGAAGAGGTAGAATCGAAACTGTTTTTAATTTTGTTATTATGACGATTTTGATTGTTTAAAAAATTGTAATGCAGCCGAAGATTTTCCAAGTGGTGCTGAAGATTTACATGCATTGCGAAGGTTGTGCGGAGGATATCAAGTACCGAATTCATAAGATGCAGGGTAATTTGGCCTAACACGAAGAAACTTACTAGGTTCAGACATTCTAAAAATTGATAGACTGAGATACTTTCACTAAATCTGTCTTGCCCACCACCTGCTTTTCCTTTCCTTCCAAACAAGTCAAGATTTTCCCATGAAAGAAGTTGATTTCCAAATCATGACTATTTATAATCCGGCCATTAATGTGATATATCACATGATATCCTGACCCCTTTCACTTCTCGACTCCGTTAATATTGGTTTTTGATTCATCGAAACACTTTTAGGGATGAAGAAAATTGTCGTTTTTGCACATTCTAACGAAATGATCATTTAACGACAATTTTTGACAAACAACATCAGAATGAATGAGCATTCCAATGAAGTTGAATTTTCATTGTAGTGAACTAAACAATTTCTTTGTGATTTGCACAATTTTTAAGTTTAAACATTCTGCTAAGTTTTTTTGTTTTATGTGTCTTTGATTCAACATGGTGAGTAAAAAATTCTAGAAAAGTCAATTACTGGGGGTTATAAAATTATGGATGCCAGGGGTGTTCACTGTGGAGACAGATATGAAGAAGTCACAAGTGAGTGTGAAAGGAACATTTGAACCAAAGCAGCTAGTAGATTACATCTACAGAAAGGCAGGTAAACATGCAGTGATTGTGCAGCAAACATCGCCGGAGAAGAAAGAAGATGACAACAAAATGGAAAACGAAGGGCAGAATTTTTACCCCTGCGATTATTACCAGACTTGTCCACCAGGGCTTGTCTATGCTCCCCAGCTTTTCAGTGACGAAAATCCTAACGCCTGTTCGGTGATGTAAGATAGAAAATTTTGACCCACTGAATATTTTTAGGTAAAGTTTCTACAGGATTGAAAATTGACATTTCTTATGAATTCAGTCATACTTTGTTTTATTGGGACATCTGGACTCCTCCTCTTGGTCTGTACGAATTGCACATATTTAAACACCAAATGCTTTGATTTTATATATGAGTGAACATAGGGCAGCATGGAATGTGTCTTCAGGGATTTGACTGTTAAGTGTATAAAACCACAAACTGTCTATCTGTGTAGTGAAGTTTTCCAATTTTCAGAGATCATTGTTACGAGAAACTTTTACTTAGGAATGGCAACGGGACCGTGTCCCCGCTCCGATACTCGACGGGAATTTTTTTTTATCTATTCCTATGCCGGACAGGAAATTAAGATCTCCAAATAAAGAACGGGGTATCCTAAAATTGAAATGTGGGGTTTCTTGGGTTTCTGCAACTGGATTCGTAAGTATTGGGAAGGTGAACACATTGACTTTAATTTGAAAGTGAAGCGCAAAAGACATAGTTTCTACCATAGACTCTTGAAGCCAAGAAAACAGATTTCAAAAGTAGTTCTAGGAGACCAAGTGCAATTCTCCAAATCCATTGCAAAAAGATGTCTACAGTACAAGGAGGACAAATACAAGTTCAGAACTTCATTTTGAGATACCCCAGCATTCAACAACAACCATTTGTCCCAATTTTTGAGACGATTCACCTTGGAAAAAATTATGTTATGGGAATTCAACATTCGATAATAACCTTAGACCAGCTATAAAACAGCTGACATAGAAGTGATCCTAACCCACCAAAAGATCAAAAAATATGTGGTAGCATCCAGAATGTATAGACCTGCAACTTTTTCACCCTTGCCAATCATTTTCTTGTTGATAGTGTCCTGAATGAGAAAGCAATCAGAAAGAAAACCAATTGTAAGCCGTGAGTCTTGTGTAAGAGCAGCTACAGATATTAAATTGAATTTAAATTGAGGCACAAATAGGACATCCTTGAGGATAATCAATGGAATGAGTTAAATGTCTCCACTGTGAATAACTGGTATGTGAGTGTGATTGGGTAAGGTTACAAAGGCATTCTGAATGGTCTTCAAAGAGAGAAGAGTGGCAACAGTAGAACATATGTGTTGAGTAGCTCCTAAATCAATTATCCAATGTTGTGGGGAAGAGAAAATAGGATGTTGAGAAACATAGAAGCAAATACCTATAGTGTAAGCAGTGGCAGGAACTTCATGACTAGAGGTTGTGATTATAGCCTGTAATTGGCTTGAAAGGAAAGTCATCAATTGGTAACATTGGTTAGTGTTACGATTGTTCAGGAAGTTCCCAACATTGGCCTGAGAATCTAGGTGTCCTTCTAAGCTATCAGTAGAAGGTCCAAAAACTTGATTAATGGCCATTTTGTTGGTTGGTGAAGAACTAGGTTTCTGCCTCAGAGTAAAACCAGGAGAATAGTGTTGAGGGTACTAAATGATAGACTATTGTAGCTCAATACATCCACTTTAACATCTAGGCGTATG
>JABCMJ010017706.1:0-19034 GCA_014822125.1 Arbutus unedo
TTGAAAATAATGAAAACTGTTTTTGATTTTTTGGAAGTAAAACATCAACCAAACATGTTTTTTTCTCAAAAAACAGAAAATTCAGAAAATAAAAACAGAAAACAGAAAACGGAATGGTTACCAAACAAGGCCTAAGTGTTGAAAGCTGAATACTGAATTTTTTAAGCTGGAAAGTTGTTTGATATGCAGTGAATTTTAAGCATTGAATTAAATAAGCTGTTTGGTTTGTGCAGTGAGCTGAAGTCTAAAATTCATTAATTTTTCAACATTACCCTTCAAATATTCATGTTGGGTTGATCCTCCACCTGCTTCAAAATTATCCACATGTTGTTAAGCATTGCCGTAAAAAGTATTTGGATCATTGAATCTGTTAAGAAATTGATCCGAAATGCGAGTCCTTTGAATAAATTTTTGAAAGTAAAATTCTTTAAGTGACAGAATGGTAGTTGAGATTATGACTACTAATAGGTCAACTTTGATCTAACACCATACCAACTTGCTAATTGCACCAAAATTAACTAACGCCACATCGAAAGTACTAATATCGCACTAAAATTTACTAATACCACAAAAAATTACTAACGCCACAAAAGACTACTAATGTTCATGGATAAATATATATTTCATATTATTATAGATATGAATATCTAATTGGTTTAATGGTGAGTTTGATTTCACTTTTTTATAAATGGGCCAGGTTGTGTATGAATGATAATCATCTAGCCAATTAGGTTATAAATGGGTCAACCACCCATTAAAAATCCAACCCATATAGATGTTATCCAAACACTCCTAAGAAACAGCTTCCAATTGTCTCAAATCTTAGAGTGAGGGGGGAGAAAGAGCAATATATAAATTCGTGATTGGTTCATTCTTTTCAATTAGATCGCGTACTCATTTAGTAATACAAATTTCAACCGAACAATGAACACCAATTGGATCCCAAAATTATGTATCAAAATCCCTAACTTAAAAATCTACAAGCACAGGAACCTTCGTCACTGTCTTAAGTGGTGGCGATGCAGGAACTCTAGTAGAGAAGTTCAAGAACGGAGCCGGGGAGCCGCCTCACTAGACTTCCTAATATAAGACCCAATCCTAGGAAGACTAAAAGGAAAACAAGGAAATAAATAAATCGAAATATCATGACTTTGTTGATCTACCTAGGAAAAAAGAAGTACTTTTTTCTTATGATATGTTAATTGATGAGATATTCATTGTCGCTGAAGCCTCCTTCGTTGAAATTCAAAGCGTAACTGAGTTGATCGTACATATACACACACACACACACACACACACACACACAGAGAGAGAGAGAGAGAGAGAGAGAGAGAGTAACCGTTACAAGAGCTCCATTGCAGGAGCTTTGTTTGATGGAAGCCTATGATTTTTGGGAGGTTCTGATTCTGATCTATTATAGTAGTTAGGGCTAATATATATCATTATTAAGCCTAGAGGAGGGCAAAATAATAGACACTTAACACGATCAGTGTTAAGTGATAAGTAGGGGAACTTACTTATTTTTTTACTCTTTATTTGCATTCAGTTCTTAATAGTTTAAGTACTTCCTATTTTGGTTATCAAACCAACTTATTTCCTTTTTCACTTAACCTATTTAGTTTTAAGTACTTAATTGAGTTATCAAACAAAACCTAAGGTGTTGTTTGATAAAACTGAAATTTGCAAACTTAAAACTAAAAATTAAGTATTCAGAATTAAGTACTGAAAACTAAATACTAAATTTTTTAAGCATAAAAGCTATTTGTTATGTACTGAAATTTAAGCACTGAATTAATTAAGTTGTTTGGTTTGCACAAGGAGCTGAAATTTGAAATTTACTGATTTGTCAAGTTAACCCTTCATAGGCCTTACTACGCACCAAGCCCCACCTGATGTTGTAGGCGTCACAGTGGCGGTGGTCGAAAGCGGTGGAGTGGTGGTCAGTACTATCATGGCGAATGGCGACAATGGTTAGCAGCAGTAGGGATTAATGGCGGTGGTGTTTAGCGGCAATGATCAGTAGTGTGGTGATGGTTAGTGGTGGGTGGCGACGGTGGTTAGTGTGGTGACGAGTGGCGGGAGTGGTTAGTGGTGGTGGTCGGTAGTGTGGTGATTAGTGGCGGTGATCAGTAGTGTATTGGTTGGCGGCGGGGATCAACAGTGTGGTGGCTAGCGACAATGGTCTATAGTGTGGTGATTAGCGACAATGTCCGGTAGTGTGTGGGTTAGCGGCGGGGGTCAGTAGTGTGGCGATTAGCGACAATGGTTGGTAGTTTGGTGGTGGCGGTGGTGGTTAGTGTGGTGACGAGGTGGCGGGTGGTTGTTAGTGACGGTGGTGGTTAACAGTGTGGTTGTTAGTGGCAGTGGTTAGCGACGGGGGTCGGTCGTGTGGTGATTAGTGGAGGGTGGCGGGAGAAAATTAGTGGTGGTGGTCGACAGTGTAGTAGTTAGTGGAGGTGGTCAATAGTGTGGTGGTTAGCAGCAAGAGTGGTTAATGGCGGTGATGGTTAATGGTGATGGTCGATAATGTAGTTGTCGCGGGTGGCATTAGTGATGGTGGTGGGCTGTAGAGTGATGGTTAGTGGTAGTGGCGGGGACGGTGGCAGTTAGTCACGATTGTCGACAACGTGGTAAACAGATTTTTTTTTTTGAAAAACTTTTTTGAGTGTGTTCAGCCTTTCTAATTAAGTAAAGGGTAGTTACTTAATTGCTCACTTTTTATTTTTGCTGAAGACGTAAAGTATTGAGTTTATCAAAGTTTCGTTAACAAACCAACTTAATATCTTTTTACTTAATCTATTCTGTTTTAAGTACTGAAAATAAGTTATCAAACAACTCCTAAGTCTCCCTATTATATTCAAATTTAGGAATGAGTAATGTTAAAAACACAACACATTTGGATATATATATATATATATATATATATATATATGTCTAAGTTTATTGACATTTGGATATATCTATATATAGATATATCTAAGTTTATTGAATACATGGTACTCTTAAATTATCAAGTATTTCATATGTATAAAATGACTCCAGGCGTTGGACTTTTTTGTCTAAGAATCCATCCAAATGGGCTGTTAAAAAGTACTACCCAACAACTCGAAATGACGAGGGGTTAGTTGTGAGAAGGGTAGCGCTCTACCTGTGGAGATACCAAGAAATCAAATTCTCTTCCCCCAAGAGTGAAGCCCAGAGCAACACACTCGGACTAATTCTTCTTCTTTACTGTAGTTGGCATTTCTGTATTAAAATCAACTCTCCCTCTCTCTACTTCCACATCTGTATCCTAACTGTACATATACGTATCATGAGGATGATGCTGATTAGATCTATTCGTCCGAATCGGGGGCCATTCTTGATGATGCTGAACCAGCATTCGTCGTATTCTTCTTATTCGGCTTCAGCTGCGGCAGTTCAAGCTGAGCGAACAATTCAAGAAGGACCGCGAAATGATTGGACAAGAGAAGAGATCAAGTCCATTTACAACTCCCCTCTTCTCGACCTACTCTTTCACGGGGTCCGCATACTCTCTCTCTCTCTCTCTCTCTCTCTCTCTCTCTCAACTTGTTTATGTGATTTTTTTAGCTGCTGTGAAAGTGTTGTCCGAGAAAGAAGAGGAGCTCAATTGGGCTCGATCAAGAACACAAAAAATCGAAATTTCTGGACCCATTTTGTTTTGTGATAAAGAAACTAGAGAAAATCATGCCGGCTTTCTCATATTTCTCCCCGCTGCTTTTGCAAAGCAAACATTGAAATTGTGTTCTCAGCTGTTTAATTCACTTGTAGTGGGATAGAAGGTAACTAATTATCATTTTGGGATGGGAGGAAAAGGCCTCATTACGAGCTTGTACGCATGCTTTTAGAGCTACTCGATTAGCTACGGCGCCCAGGGGTGTCCAAAAGTTCTCCACCGAACTATAGTGCGAATCAATAGGGAAATTGTCTTGGAACTTGTGGAAGTTCCAAATTCAGTGGCGGACCCTGGGGTTTTAAAATTTATTTAGAAGGTAAAGTTAAATTAATAGGAAAGGACTGCTTCCTGCTTTAATTACCAAATTGGATTTTCTTCACTAGTTACGTGGAAATAATTTTGTGAGTTGTGACATGTTAGAATGCTGGTGCTTGTAGCTTGGCTTGCCCATACCAAGAAAATTCATGTTCCTGTTGTTATTCCAGTTGTTTCTTTGGGCCAAGATAAATTTCATTGCATCTGAGCTTTCATCATTTGAATTCCTGGCTTAAATTGTGAATAATGACTAGTAGTAAATTGGGCACCCTAGGAAGAAAAACAATGAAGAACCTAACCTAGTGTTTGGGGTCTGATTGTGGAGAATGTTATTTGTATATTTAGATTTTGGTTGTTTTTACATTGATGATCCGAGGGCTTTATCAAACGAACTTGTGCCTTTCTTTTTTCATCATTTCTTCACAATTGGAAGGAGATAAGTTGCGATCACTCCTTTTTTCTTCAACTTTGTTTGAGGTTACCACACTAGATGCCTTTTATATTTCACTTCACCCGTCCATGCTCTTTGCACCATCCCTCTCGCCGTTCAATGCCTTCGTTGATATCTATTTATTTACTTAATATGGTATTTGAAGAGCAAGATTTGAGTCTTCTCTTCTCTTTCATAAGAAGTGAGGTCTTCTAATCAAATGTCAAGTTTGGTAAATACTTTTACCATCGTTTATTAGTGGTTCACATGTAAAAGTGACAAGGCAAATTGTAAGAGTGGATATGCACCCAAAGATATTGGTTGCTGTGTTTGTGATTACTGTGTAAAGATGAGTTGTATCTCCACAATGCTTAAGTTATTAGTTTTTCAATCCATGGAAAATGCACATTGATTTAGGTACTACTTGGCCATCCTTCTACCTCGGCAAGGGTTAAGCGTCATTTGTATGTAATGTGAGGAATAATTGCTTCAGCATAGTGTGTTAGAAAATAAGCTTGAAGGTGGCAGATTCCTTACACCTCCAAGGACATGGGGATGTTTCCCTTCCAGACTAATTGCCCATTTTTCGGACTGATTGCCAAGTTTCCAGTCTGATTGCACATATTTACTTCAACGGATTTTGATATTGAGGTTAATATGCTATCTGGGGTAAAATGGTTGCGGTCCATAAGATTACTTTAGCGGACATAGCTGAGTAGGGTGTTTGGGGTTATTTTAGAAATAATTGAAAGACCAAAGAGGACTATTTTTCATTAGCAGTTAGGGCTTCCATGAAAGTTGTTATCGAGAGAGAAAAGAGAGAGATGGAAGTGTATAGGGTGTTAATTAACCCTAAGACGAGAAAGCTTATATTTATATATAGAGTACCTAAATACAAGATTTCCACATAACCAATGTGGGACTCGACTAACTCTATTATTCTAATATTCCAACACTTCCCCTTAAGCTGGAGAGTAAATATCAATTAGTCCTAGCTTGTTATAAAGTAACTCCAATCGTGGTTTGAATAACAGCTTATTAAACATATCGGCTAACTGTGCATTGGTGGACACAAACGGAGTAGCAATAATACCACCAGTCAATTTCTCTCTTACAAGATAACAGTCTACATCGATGTGTTTAGTTCTCTCGTGGAATACTGGATTGGACACTATGTGAATAGCAACTTTATTATTACAATACAGATTTACAGCCAACTGCATTGGAAATCCTATCTCCTCAAGAAATGAATGCATCCACACAATCTCACAAGTCGTGTGAGCTATCTCTCTATACTCTGTCTTGGCACTAGACTGCACAACTACTGTCTGCTTCACCAAGAAAGATGCAGTATCCTGTAGTGGACCTCTTGTTAGACGGACTTCTTGCCCAATCAGAGTCAGTGATGGCCTCAATACGCAAGTGTCCATTAGTACAATAAAACAGACCACGTCCCTAATGGGCCTTGAGATACATGACAATTCTTAGAACAACTTGCTAGTGTGGAAGACGAGGAGCAGACATATATTGACTAACTAGGCTAACTGCAAATGAAATATCTAGACGAGTAACAGTAAGATAATTCAGCTTTCCAACTAAGCGATGATACTGATATGGACTAAAAAACAGTTCCCCTTGATCAATACATAATTTGACATTAGGATCCATAGGAGTTTCGACAGGCTTCGACCCCAGTAGGCCAGTTTCATTTAGAATATCTAGCACATACTTTCTCTGCGATACATTAACACCATCCTTAGAACGTGCTACCTCAATACCTAAGAAATATCTCAATTTTCTCAAGTCTTTGGTATGAAGTGGGCGCTGTAGGAGCAGTTTCAGATCATCAATACCTTTCTTAATAATAATATAATCTACATTGACAATCAATAATATTCTCCCTTGGTCAGATGTGATAAAAAAGACAGAATGATTAGAATGACAGCGCTTCATGCCAAAACACAGGACAACATCACTAAATTTGCCAAATTAAGCCCTCGGAGATTGTTTAAACCCATAAAGAGTTTTCTGAAGGCGACATACCTGAGATGACTCACCCTGAGTAACAAACTCGGGTGGTTGCTCCATAAAAACTTACCCAATGAGATCGCCATGCAAGAAGGCATTTTTGACATCTAATTGAAAAAAGGGGCTAGTCAAGTTTGGCAGCAAGAGAGATAAGAAGACGAAACGAGCTAAGTTTGGCAATTGGGGAGAAGGTTTCAGCATAGTCGACACTATAAGTCTGAGTATAGCCCTTTGCCACAAGACAAGGTTTGTGTTGATCCTATTAGGATGATACTTCACAGTGAACACCCAATAGTAGATTTTTCAGGAGGAAGAGGCACGGGCGTCCAAGTATGATTGTTATGAAGAGTAGATATCTCCTCCATAGCTTTCTACCACTCAGAAATAGATATGGTCTCCTGAACAGTATTAGGAACAAAAACAGAAAACACAAAAGTAGAAAAAACATGAAGAGATGGAGAAAGATGATCATAAGAGACAAACTGAGTAATGAGATGAGAAGTAGTGCCAGTACAAATACCTTTTAGGAGTGCAATGGGCAAATAATTTGGAGATGGAGGCTCCGGAGCAAGAGACAAAGGAGGTGACAGATCTTGCGACGGAGGAGACGAATCAGCAGTTGGCAAAAGCGGAGCCAGAGAATCTTTAGGACGAAGAATATATACCTGCAAGGGTGGAGAAGGGGGCGAAGCGGGTAGTGGAAATGGTTTCCTAATGGGCATGGAGGCTAGCAGCTTGGCAGGTCCACAAGAGAAGGATTAGAGCCTGCAAAAAATGGGATAGACTCGTGGAAACTAACATCAGCATACACAAACTGACGACGAAGGGTGGGAGAATAACATTTATAACCCTTTTGAGTGCAGGAATAACCCAAAAAATATACTTGATGGATCGGTGATCAAGTTTATCCTGATCAGGATCCAGTGCATGGACATAACATGTGCCCCTGAAAATCTTAGGAGGAAGGGAGTAAAGTGGGCGATCAGGACACAATAAAGCATATGGTATTTGACCGCCCAAGACAATAGAGGACATCCTATTAATAAGGTAACCAACAGTAAGGACCGCATCACTCTAGTAACATTTTGGAACATTCATTTGCAACAAGAGAGCACGAGTGACTGTCAATATATGACCCAATTTGCGTTCGGCAACTCCATTTTGCTGTGGAGTCCGAGCGCAAGAGGACTGACGTAAAACCCATGGGCATCCAAAAATTGTGATAAAGCATAACGATAATATTCACAAGGATTTTCAGAACGAAAAATGCGAATGGGCACACCAAATTGCGTATTTATTTTCTTATAAAAAGATTTGAAGATAGTGTTTTGCTCGGACCGGTTGTGGTGTTGTGCATAAGACAAATATAAGTAGCACGATAATAATCATCAACAAACATCTTAAAATACTGAAAATGAGAACGGAACGTGACATAGGGACCCAAATATTTGAATTCGCTAAATGAAAAGGACTCGATACACGACAATCTACTCGAGGGGAAAAAGAAATTCGACGATGCTTACTAAACTCACATACTTCACATGGAAGTGACTCGACATGACTATAGGAGGGGACCATACGTTTAAGGTTGGGAAGCGACGGATGGCCAAGGCCACAGTGATACTGGTAAGGTGAAACTGTGAATTGGAATGTAACAGAGGTAGATTGCTTCCATCCAAAAAATAGTATAGGCCACCATGTTCAACACCACCACTAATCTTCGTCCTCGTCTTGAGATCCTGAAAGGCACAAGAATCAGGGAAAAATGTGACTGAATAGTTTAAACTTTGGTAATTTTACTCATAGACATAAGATTAAAAGGAAAGTGAAGAATATGTAAAGCAAAGTCTAAACAAAGATAAAAATTTAATGTAACCGAACCCAAACCAACAATAGGAGTAGTATAGCTATCAGCCAAGGTGACATGAGATGATGTTCCAAAGGGACAACAATCAGACAAGATACTAGGAGCCCCAGTCATATGATCAGAAGCCCTAGAGTCAATGACCCAAGGAGTTTGGGATGCAAGATAAGTAGAAGGTGGATCTTTCTGAGCAAGCGTAGTGGAGGCAGATGACATATGAGAAGTCTAAGTAGACCGATGTTATTGATACTCGTCCTTTGGAATAGTGACTACACGAGGGGCAATATTGGAAGAGAACTGCAAACCATCATCTTTAGAAATTGTGACCTGGTGGGTAGATGAAGGGTGACCATGGAGATTCTAATAATAGTCAATAGTATTGCACCAATAGTAGTGACGAGGCACCCCTCTACGGCCTTGGCCACCTCCTCCTGGTGATCGATCGCCACGGCCGGAGTTACGATCAAAACCTCCGCCGACATGACGACTGAAACCACCTTAGCCTGAATCACGATTGAAACTCCCACTACCACGTCCCCTTGATGTCGAACCACCACATTTATAACCACCATTAGAAACTGTAGTGACTAAAGTTGAATGGTCAGAAGGTAAATGAGATGCAGAAGTAGAACTACTATTAGAAATGGTAGCTTGACAAATACGACTGAAGACCTCACCAAGCGATAGTTAAGTTCATTTTCCCAAAAGCTGCGAATAGACTGAATCATAGGTAGGAGAAAGCAAATTGGACAGAAATCGAGCAAGAAATAGAGACTGTCGTTGACGCTCCATAATTTGAATATTAGCAGAAATAGGCTCAACAATCTTGATCTCCTCATAAAACCACAAAACCTAGCATAATGAGTTTCCAAAGACTATTCACCCATGGTCAGTGAGAAGAAAGCCTGATGAAGATCATATGTCCGACGAAGATTGTCAACCCCAGAATACATCTCCTGACCCTGTTTCTATACATGCTTGGCTGTGGGTAGAAACATCAAAAGACCATTAATATGGGGTTCCATACTATTCCATAAGTTGGTGCGAATGCTAGCATCCTCAGATTTTCAGGCAGTAAACATTGGGTTAGTTTGTGCAAGGGGATCATCAGTGAGCCATTGTGAGGTTGAATACCCTCAAAATAGGCATCAACAGCCTTGGCCCAAAGAGCATAATTCTTATCATTCAAAAGGATGGAGGTAATAGGCCTCCTGTTACGGAATCGAAAGGAACTAGCAACAATATGGATAACATGAGAGGTAGCAAAATCAGACTCATTTTCAGACATTTTGCCAATCAACCAAATAACTACGTCCACCAATGAAATGGAGCAATAATCAATCAACTAAACTACAATAAAAAAAAAAATAATCAAGCAACAGCGGTCACCCAAGCTGTCAACGTAAATCGAGTCCGAGATTGAATCAAAATCGAACACCAAATATAGCCGAGTAGAGATTGAAATCATGATAGCAACTGAATAAAAGGTCTCACCGAGGCCAAACAAATCACATACATGATCTCCTCAGATCACAAACCTCAGACAGGTTGACGATCAGCGGACTATCAGATCGACGGTGAGAGGGACGATGAGAAAAGTCGTGGCCGAAGTTGGTGCAGGTGCCCGACAATGACAACTGTAGATGGCGGTGAGGGCTAGGGCAGCGTCGAGGGCTAGTTTTTCGACCGCAGTGGCGGCAACTAGGGTTAGGGTTTGGTGGGTGACAGCTAGGACTAGGGCATGGTTTAACTGGGCTTTGATACCATATTATTGAGAGAGAAAAGAGAGAAAGATAGAAGTGTATAAGGTATTAATTAACCCTAAGACAAGAAAGCTTATATTTATATATAGAGCACCTAAATACAGGATTTCCACATAACAAATGTGGGACTAACTCTATTATTCTAATATTCTAACAAAAGTAAGTGCATAACTGGTCTCGAGATTGCTTTATTTATTTGTACTGAAAATTTGACACCAATGATTGTGCACTTTTAGGTGATTAATTTCATGGTAATTTAAAAAAACTACATGGACATGGAAAAGGCCATCAAGTTCAAAAGTCAGTTTGGGTGGAAACACGAGGATGACTACTACTTAGTACCATTAATGATCAAAAGTACAAAAAATTTGGTAGGCATGGTGCACATAATGACTAATAGGTTGGGATAGATCTTTGTCACGTGTATTCATTTTCTGTACAATGAACATTCTGACATCCCTTTTGTCCTGTTGTTGCATGAGATGACTGTTGCATGAGAGGCCTTAGAGTGGTCTTAGAAACCAGCATTGTCACATCAGTTCCAATTCAATGGGGATAATGTTGCAGTACCAGTTGAGAAGAAGAGTGAAGAAAGAAAATTTGAAGATTCAGAAAAGGACAGGAGGTAAACCAGAGAGAAGCGAAGAGGGAAACAAGGAAGCCATTCAAATTTTAGGAATCCCTCATCTTCTAATCATAAAATACCCTTTTCATCATGAAGCCTATGCGCATGACCATCCACATCAGTTTGATTGAATTTATCTAATAATGGGTATGTCAATGAAAAGCCGCACCTGTTTCAGTCCTTGTTCCTTGCTGTTGTTATCTAGCTGTATGCTCTGGGATTAAGCATATGGTCTCTCTGTACTTTTAGATTGTCACAACTCATCTTCTCACGTGCATTTAGAGATGGAAAATGTTGATGGTTGCAGGTTTGCAGTTAGATCCTCATGCATATAAAGTATAAATGGTTTTTGTACACCAAAGCCTTCTGTGATTCTCAACACTTCTCGGTCGTGGAGGTTCCCAGTTTGCTGTTTTTTGTTTGTGTGTGTGTGTGTGTGGGGGGGGGGGGGGGGGTACCATTTTCTTTCCTAGATATCCGCCTTGTTTTTTTTTTTAATTGCATGTATTGCTATGGTGGTTGTTGCTGTTATGTACTACTATAAGTACTTTATTTCCTACCAATGCTTCTTCTTCTGCTCCCGTGCTTTAATCATATTGAGCTTGTTAATCTCATATGCAATCATCTTCTTATAGGCTCAAGTCCATAGATATGCCCAGAACTTTAGGGAAGTGCAACAGTGTACACTTTTATCTATAAAGACAGGCGGATGCAGTGAAGATTGTTCATATTGCCCTCAATCCTCCAGGTATGACACTGGATTGAAAGCTCAAAAGCTTATGAACAAGGAAGCTGTTATTCAGGCAGCACAAAAGGTGCAGTTTCTCTCTCATTCTTGAACTGTTTTTATTGAGGCAGCATGTTTTTCATTACTTTTTGACAAGTAGGAGAAATATACATACATATTGTACTGTTGTCCTTCTCATAGCAGAGTAGCAGGGAGCTCTTATTGAAATTCATAGTAAACGTGGGGCATGGGAATTGTGCGAAAATTTTCCATTGACTTTTCAAAGTGCACCAATATCATGGGACACACACCACATGGTATAATGGATTGACAAAAGGGGAAGAAGTGAGTAATTTTCACAATTTTTGATCTCACTGAGCTAGCAAAGTGTTCCCAGAAGACGTGCTCATATATTGATGAGACAATAAAAGCTTAATTGCGCGAAGTAGAAGCGGGTCTGGCGGAGCGAGAGCATATTAAGAATTTAGGTTTGGGAGTGTCTATAGGATTAGGAGTACCTATATATATTTCTATACATGTCTGTATGTAATTAGTTATAAATGTGTCTATATAGATACTACAATTTTTTATTTGGTTGGCAGTGTTACATTTTTATAAGTAACAAGTGTCAAATGCAAATGTTTTTGGGTAATTATTATGTTTATACCAAGTACTTGAGAAAATCCTGGTTAACATATTTCTAGTATATCATTGTTGCTTCATAGTTTCTCTTGCTTTTGTAGCTTATTTTTTTTCCTTATGAAATTCATGTACTTGAGAGTTCTATCAATAGTTGCACGAGGGAACAAGAGGATATAAAAGAATCTAAGGTTAAGAGTGTCTATAAGACGTGTGTACCTATACATAAACATCAATAAAGTAATTGATGTTCTGTGAATATAATTTGTTTTGAGTTCTAGTACACATGTCGATTTGTTATTTGTGTCAACGCAATATTGTTTTAGCGGATATATATTATGTGTTATATTTATAACAAGTGCTTCATCAATAGTACGTCATATTTTCTCTTGCTTAGTATATTTTCTTTTGTTTTGTTGTTTGTTTTGATATTTATATGCTTGAGAGGTACTATCCTAGTTGGGAGCGCTTTCCTTCTCGATGGGATCAAGATTCGTTGGACATCTTGACTTGGGAGCGTGGGCGAGAGGTTCTGAGGTTGATTTGCAAAGCCGATAGGAGGATCCCGTTAATACGGTTCTATCCTAGCTGGGGACACATTCCTTTCTTGATGGGAGCAAAATTCCTTGGAAGTTTTGACTTGGGAGCGGAGGGCAAGATTTCGTTGTAAATCTATTACCTCTAGAGGAGGAGGATCATGTAATTAAGACTAAAATTATGTATTATTGCTACAACTAGAAAAAAAACCTTGCCATTGTGTTTGCTAACAACTCTTGTCAGCATGTGTCATCATTAGATCACATTATGCTTTTGTAGTTTGATACTTGCTGTTGAATGGTGGTAATTAATTATTTTGTTTCAATTGTAAACTGTAAAGTAGTGAAAACTGTGAAATATATTGCGTTTCATTTATTGGTGACAATTGGCAGGCAAAGCAAGCAGGTAGCACTCGTTTCTGCATGGGTGCTGCATGGAGAGAGACTGTGGGAAGAAAGACTAACTTCAACCAGATTCTTGAATATGTGAAAGAAATAAGGTAATGAAGCCATTAATTGGTGCGAAGGTACTTGCATTTTTGCTACCTTTTTGTCAAAGCACAACTTGAATTTGAGGTTCGTACTCAGTACTCAGGAGCTACTTGTCCCATAAGATGAGTAATTTTAGGAGGCTCGTGGTTTAAGAATTGTTTACTCAACATTCATGATTTGGATGGATTGTTGCCTGTGAGGTTCAAAAGTATATTCCGTTTTTAAGTCTTTCTTCTAATTTAATTTCTAGTAAATGTCATCGTGAAATTTGCACTTCAAGAAAAATTGTTTTATTTAGTTGCTATAAAATCACCAGTGAAGAGGTTATAGATTTCAAGAAGTTTTTAAATCTTAGTGTAATCCTTTTCTTTCATGTGCAATAGTTTACCCTTCGATCTTGGTTGTAGTTTAGCTTCTTTCCACGGTAAATTCTATACAAGTGTTCTAAAAATTGGCCTAGGCGGTGTCGTGCCGCCTCAACTTTACGTGTAGGGATTTTTTAGGATTAGTACGGGACTAGTCGTTTTAGGATTGGCGGCCAAATTGGGGACTAGTGAAACTAGTCATCATTGAAAAGTTTGGCGCTAACTGGAATTTTTTAGTTTTTTTTGGACAAATTAGAATTATTTTAAAATTGCAGGGTTTAAAGTCTAGACTATGTGTCTATGATATTTAACTATTTATGATTTTACGTGTTAGTTTTTAAATTTCATTTGGTTTTAAAACTTTGAAGATTGAAAAATTGATTAATATCTAGTCTACGACTACTCAGACTAGTCGCTAGGCGCCCCTTGTCTACCCTACTATGCCTCACGACTTTTGGAATATTGGTCTATATTGCTATTTGCATTCATGGCTACCTCATTTACGTGTTAAATATTCTTGTTTGAGTTGATTAGTTTACTTTCGCCTTATACCACAAAGTCATTCAAATTTGGTATTATCAAGACAATAGAAGGGTCCTTCCCTGGCCTTCTTCAATGGCTTGTGGCCAACATAGTTCAGACTAGTTAGGTAGAACATGGGAAAGCTTTGTGGAGTTTGGCTTTAATTGTACAATCGAGTCCAACCAGACTCGGGCGCATCTCCAAACACATCATGGGGTTTTGGTGACCTACCTTTGCGGAACACGTTCAAAAGAGCTTAGTGTATTAGAATTTGTTATGAGCTCAATGAAATGTTGAATCCTGAAAGTTTCTTAGCCACCAGCTTAGGGATATTATCCTCTTTGTGTGATACTTTACTAGGACCATTTCATACTTGGGGAAGCAAAATTTTGATTAATATATATAGAGATGTTTAGGGTTTTCCTATAGAGAAAGCTTTTACACATACATCTCTCATGGTAGAAATTTGTTTGAGATTTTAGGGCTAGTGTGGAGCAAATATGAGCATGTACAGTTCCGGTAGAAACTTCTAAGTTTTCAACATAAAGAAGAAAGGATGTGACTCAGTTTCATAGCCGTAGGGAAACAACCAATTGACTTCCATATGAGTCGGTACCTACTACCTACAATATTAGAAAGGTCATTGATGAGACAATTTTTGGCCCCCTCGATCGCTTGACCTACAATAAGAACTAAGGACACCGGTGTGGTTCCGGCTAACTCCCCGTTTGATGCCCTAGTGAGTAAAAGTTGTAGGTATGTGGTGTAGAAAGTACTCAAGCATAGATTAGCAAGAGCAGGCGTACCTTAGATGGTGACAAAGTTTTGTTTATATAGCATTGGGGGTTGAAATCAATTTGGGATTAGGTCCTTTGATTTTTGGGATGTTAATAAGGCTGGCACTTAGTTTAGGCCCATAGTCATAGCTATCTCACACTATTTAGGATTTATAGTCTTGTTAGGCCTAGGACTTTATTAGATATATCCCTGGAGTGGTCTGAGGCGGTTAGGATTAGTCCTTTCGCATGTCAGCCCCTTGGGGCCGTGGGTAGCTGCCAAGTCGTAACCAAGTTGCACTTGTCCTCGGCAAGTGGATGTTCGAGTAGAGAGTCTGAGTGGATTATTTCTAGTCGGTTGCTTGAGCAGAGGATGTGGGTAGAGTAGTTCTACTCGGTTGTTGGTCCTATGCTCATTAGCTAGTTCTAGTCAGTTGTTAGTCCCAGGGGCGGAGGTGTGTATGGGCAAGTGAGGTCTAGTCTGAAAAATGATGTCGGTTTTTTTTTTTGAATTTTTTTGGTATTTTGCCTCCCTCTTTAATAATTTGCCCCACTCAGACCTTCTATAATTTTCTGTTTTGTATTAATGGGGAGAGGAGAGAGAGAGAGAGGGCGGCGCAAGTTTTACGTAAAAGCACTGGCCACTAGCACACAATTCAAAGTCCCCTTTTTGTTTTTTCCCATGTTTTGGTTTCAGGAACCAAAAGGCTTGATTTAATTAGGAAATAGGTAACAAAATGAAGCTTACGAGGAAAAGCAAAAAAAAAAATAGGAGAAAAATTTGGCAACCTATATGAAGTGTGTTTATGAGCCATCGAGATTTGGGATAGATTGGTGATACGTGTCAATATTGGCTCAATTTGGCCTAACTTGCTTATTATTAAGCAATTTTTATCTCTATTTAATTTTGTTTATTATTTATAACTTTTCTGAAATCTCTCATCGAGACGAACCAACAATTCACAAAAAGTTGACGAAAAATAAAAAATTACAAAAAAATCACATAAGAACAAAAAGTAATCAAATAATAAAGTCAGGCCAAACCCAGCCATTATCTATTAGGACGGAGAAACTATAGTCAAAATTGTCGCTAGAGTAAGTTCTAAGCAGGAGCGTGCATGGCACATTGAGTCAAGGAAGGTCACTTGGTTCCATTCAAATTTTCAAAATTTGTATTGTTATTAGAGGTTTGAAATTAATTTGTCAATTTGATTCTATTAAAATTATAATATTGCTCTAAATAATTTACCTAAGGTATAAAAATTGTCCCAAGATTTCACCTGAAATATAAAAATTGCACCAAATATTTCACCAAATGCATAAAATTGTACTAAATAATTTATCCAAATAAAAAAAAGTATTTTTACTATGAAGATTGAGCAAAAATTGTATTGCATATGAATAAAAATTAATTGATAAATAATAATTTACATGTCTATAATTAAAAAAATTAATTTTTTTTTTAACGAATAGAAAAAATGTTGTTTGATTTTTTAGTAGAGATTTTGACCCCACTGATTAAAATTTCTAGATCTGCCCTTGGTTAGTCCTATGCTCATTAGCTAGTTTTGGTCAGTCGATGCCATTCATCTAATCCTAGTCGGCCCTTTGGTCCTATACTCATTGGTTATTCCCCTATTTTCAAATCCAAGCAATAAGGGGTTGAGAGAAAGATTTGAAGCTCTAGGACCGATGATAAATTTTTCTTGATGGGACTGATCCATGGAACTAGTTGAGAGCATCCTCTTCTCAATCAAAAGGTGAAAATGCAAATTCCTTGTTTTTGGGTATAGGCGTGGAATTGTGGACTGAGAGGAGGCTGATAGTGGTCCTCATGTGTTGTTTTTTATGTGAGGGAGCTTTGGAACCTTTGCTATTGTTTGAGATGAGGGTGGGGTCGAGTAGGGATTGTAGTTCTTTGAACTTGGAATTACTGTAGTTCTCATGGTTGCTTTTGTTTTGTTTTATTGCATATGTTTAATCTTCTAAAGTTTTGGTGAGAGATATATCTTTCTACTCACCAAGAAGTGTCATGGGATGAACTTCTGTCTTGGATTTGGAGATTAGCCAACTCATAGTTTTACTTTTGGTTGAGCAGCCTTGTTAGTTGCATCTGGTCCTTAGGGCTTTTTAAGTTATTTTATAGTTTTTGGCTGATCAACTTTGCTTGTCGGAGTCTGGTTTGGCTTTTGGCTGAGTAGCATTGCTGATTGGACTCTGGTTTAGCTAATTTTGGTTGTTAATCTATCATTCATCTTATACCGATCAATTTTGCTGATCAGACTTGGATTCGTTGAGACTTGGCCAATTTCTTTGGGCAACATTGTAACTTTTGGTCGAGATGCTTTTCTGATCAAAGTTTGGCCTTAATACTATTTAAGCTATTTCATTACTTTTGGCCAAGCAATTTTCTGGTTGGATTCTGGTCCCTTGAGACTTTTTAAGTTATTCGTCTGACCGAATTCTGGTCCCTTAGGACTTAGCCAATTTCTTTAGCACTATCTTGTACTTTTGGTCGAGCAGCCTTGCCGGTCAGATTCTAGTGCCTTAGGACTTTTGAGCTACTTTATAGATTTTGCCGAGCAGTTTCGCTGGACAGACTGTCCTTTCGGCATCCATTTTTGGGCTCTTAGGCTATTACTTAGCGACTGCAAGTAGCTTTGCTTGTCAGTCTTTGATCCCTTGGGACTAGCCAATTTTTAGTTTTGGCTAATCATCAGTCAGTGCCAAGCAACTTTGTTGGTTGGTCTTCTGGTCTCGTGGGATTTAGCCAATTTTGTCTCCCAGGCTATTAATCAGCCAGTGCCTAGCAGCTTTGCCAGACAGTCTTTTAGTCGCTTGGGACAGTCGATTTATGGCTCTTAGGCTATGGATTAGTCAGTGCCGAGTAGCATTGCTGGTTGAGTTTTTATCCGTTAGGACAACTAATTTATGGCTCTTGGACTATAGTTCAGTCTTTTTGGCTCTTAAATCTTTGTGATAGGTTGAGCATGTTTTCTGGTCTAACTTTGGTCCCTTAGGACTTCCATGTAGGCCGAGTAGGTTTTCTGGTTGGTTTTTGATTCTTTAGGAATTTTTTGGAGGATGAGCAGATTTTCTCGCTGGACAAACTTTGTTGCTTAGAGGGTGACAGTCACGATGGACCTTTTGCCTCACCTTGCTCTTGCGTCATTGAAATATTGCAGCAGGTGGTTATCTTGTAACCTAGTAGCTTTATACTTCTCGGCATCTTTGTTTGTGTCAATCAAGTTGGCTTTAGTAACATTAGTGGACTATTTTTTATGTTTTCCAATTATGTTGGCACTGCGATAGCATCCTTTCTTTGCAAAGCAATTATATGGCAGTATTGATTGGCAAAGAACATGTTGAAGTGGCGAAGACATACTACGCTCATTTGTAAATTACTCAATTTGGTGCCAATCAAGTTTGGCCTAGGTAATACATTACTAGCCCTCCATTTTCACGGGTACTGGGTGCTCATTAGGAGATGGAAGTGATGTCATCTTACTTCAATATATATTTTGGGTGCTTGGCCAGGTAGACTTCCTTGTAACGATCTGATCAGATTTTTTTTCATGTGCCTTTTGGGCAGAGTGGGAGTTTCCACCTCCTTCCAGCTCACCAGAGATTATGCTAATTTTCCTAATTGGTTGTTCTGAGCAGGGGATTGGTCCTTCTGTTCCCTACGGTCCTGATCGTTTTGGCGTTGTTGGGGTTATTTGGCTACAAACCTTCGTAGCCTTGCTCGTTTGATCAGCCCAACTATTTGTTGCTTCAAATCAATGCAATCGTTTGCGTAGTGCCCATGGTCCTGGTGAAGCATGTAATAGTTGTTGCGTGAGCACTCTTCTGGTGGACTGGGCAACTTTTCAAGCCATTTCAGGTTTGGATCATTTCAAAGCCGGTGAAGAATGGGCTCCGCCATTGCCACTGGGGGTGTGTAATTGTTGAACCCATTTTATGGGGCTCCTCCTCTCCCTGGTGAATTCGTTCACTCCACCCTTCTTTTTCTGGAGTCATCACTTGCTACAGCTGATCCTTTCCTTATTTCCTCTTCTTTACATGTCCTCTAGGATGGCCTCCACTACTTTGTTGGTTAGAGACGTGATTTTCTCGTTTTCGTTGAGCACCTAGCGCGTCCTCGACATTCATGTGCTTTCTAGCCATGAGCATCCATTCTGCCATGTATAGGGGAGGTTCCTAGGAAAGAGAAAGTGTTCAGATGTGTCCTGGTTACAACAGTAATCACTCTTAT
>JABCMJ010017713.1:0-14016 GCA_014822125.1 Arbutus unedo
ATAGAGCCCGCCCAACCCCAACGCACACTTGGTCCCCCGGTTTTTCTCTCTAAAGTCTTAAAACACATTTATTTTTTACTTTTTATATTTATTAGTTCTGTATTAATTGTTTATTAAGTTATTTGTTTGTCTTTTTGTTAAGAATTTAAAAAGTATAATTTTTATCTAAAAATTAAAAAAATCACTAAAAGCAAAAAAATACATAAATAGGATCAGTTTTGACTTATTTTTTGTTATTTATGATTTTTTTTAATTTGTGAAAAAATATTTTAAAAAAATAAAAAACTATAATTCTAGTATTAAAAAGTGTAATTTTTGTCTAAAAATTAAAAAAATTCACTAAAGGTAAAAAATAAACTTGAACAAAGAGTAGACCGTGAGATTGGTCTCTCGATGACTAGTCGTCAATAAATTTGTATAATTCTAAAGCCGGCTGGATATATTAGCTATCAAAAAATTTACATATATTTGAAAAAGTAAAAAATTATGCTCAAAAGCTAAATAAAATTTATAAAAGACAAAAAATAAATCAAAACAGATTTTGTTTAAGTTTATTTAATTGGTTCGTATTGACAAAGCGTTTTAGAAAAGTAAATAATATGTCCACAAATTAAAAAAAGTTTATAAACAATAAAAAATAAATCAAAACAGATCATATTTGTGTATTTTTTTACCTTTAGTAATTTTTATTAATTTCTAGATAAAAAATTATACTTTTTAAATTCTTGAACAAATAATTTAATAAAGAATGAATACAAAACTAATAAATACAAAAAAATAAAAAATAAATGTATGTTAAGACTTAAGAGAGAGGGAGGGGCGACCAAGTGTGGTGTATGGGGGTTGGGGTTGGGGTTGGGCGGGCTCCAGGTCAGAGAGAGAGAGAGGGAAGGTGGGTGCCAGCTCAGATTTTGGATTCTTTCTGGCCACCCAATTTTAAGTGCCTAGCATTTACCTATATTAATAAGAAGGGTAAATTGTAGTGACCGGTTATTAACAAATGCAAATAGGTTTTGAAAAATACAATAACATCTCTTATTTTTGAAAATATTATATTATTTGCCCATGTTGTTAATTTTAAAGAGATGCCGTTACATGTACAAACAAAATTACAATATTACCATTAACTATATAATATGGAATATTCAACGGCAACAATTTATTTTTACGCAAAAATTATAGCATTTATTCGAGAATAAAATTCAAACAGTACGATCGAAAAAGATTTAAATAAACTGTATCGATTTACTTTTTTTTCCGAATGGGACAATAATTAAATAAGAATATCTTTTTCTTTTTCTTTTTTTTCTTTTTTGCCTTTGCCTGTTTTTAATTTATTATTATTTTGACATATTAATCTTAATTCGTCAATATAATATTTTGAACTCTTGAATTTTAGTATTATTTTTTAAGTAAATTTTTTTGTATAAAAGCAGGTTTTCGTAATAGTTAACGCTAATTCATTATTTTTTTTCTCTCGTTCAATTGTCAAAAAATGATGAAAAATAATGACAAAGTTCACTTTTCGACTCTTTTTTTTGTTGTTCACTTATCAAGAAATTAATGAGTCTTACATTTAAAATTTTTTTTGTTAGAATTTACTTTCTCGCAAAAAAATTGGAACTAACTCTTTATGTCCAATTCAGTCACACTTTTCTATTTGCATTTTTTTGTCTCTGTTTAATTTTTTTAATATTTTTTAGTTTTGTCTATTTTTTTTAAATTATTGATTTGTCTTCAAAAGTGAATATAAAATGCAAAACATTTGCTTAAAAATAAAGTTAAGACCATTTTATTTTAAAAAAAATGACCGATACCATTCATTTGAATTAAAAAAAAAATTTCAAGATTAACTACGAACTCGAAATTTCAAAATAAAATTTTGTTAATTGATTCATGTTTTAATTACGTAAAAATAGATCGTTGCCATTGGATATCCCAGATTATATAGTTAAGGGTAATATTATATAATATATTTTTTTGCTTGTGATGTTTCTGCTTGCATGTTAAATAGAATTTGCCAACATACAGTAATTTCTATCATTTTATGGTTCTAATTACCAAATGAATGAACATCAAGATTACAGCAAATAGAAATTTGCCAACATAGTTTCCAACATTTCATGGTTTCGGTTACCAAATTAATAAACAATGGATAATATGACGCATAGTCAAGTCTGCTCAAGCACTCAGACTCTAAGAATGTTTCAGGTACTAGATGACATGTTTGGAGAAAAAATTAAATTAATAAATAAAAAAACAATCAACTAATTCATTTGTTAACAAAAATTAACTAAAATAAAAGAAATTGCATACTTTTAGTGAGGTAAGGTGATAAACAAAAGTTATATGCCTTATAGAGAGTTTTTTTTTTCTATTTCTATAGACATTATGAATTTAGAAATAGGAACCTGGAAAAAGGAATTTGGACATAGTGCTGACTGCTAAAGAGTACAAATATGTGCTCAATGAGGTTTCCTCGGAGAAACTTGATGCTGGGGAAATCGATGAGGAAGCCTGTCCTTATAGGAAGTGGGTTAAGGCTGATGAGATGGTGCGGTGTTACATTTTAGAATCTATGCCAAATATTCTACAGCATCATCATCAGTCCATGCCCACTGTCGATGACATGATGATGAGCCTCAAAAGAAATATTTGGGGATCAAAATCGTGCAGCAAAGCAGGTTACTATGAGGCACTTGATTAACACAAAAATGGTTGAAGAGACCCAAGTGAGGGACCATGTTATGAAGATGATGAGTCATCTTAATAAACTAGAGATCATTGGAGCTAAAATCGATAGGGATTTCCAGATCAACATCATACTCCATTCATTGGCAGAGAATTTTAAGAATTTTTGCCTGAATTACAATATGAACAAACTTTGTTACACTTTGGTGGAACTTCTTACAGAGCTCCAAGCAGTGGGAGGGCTAATGAAAAAGTCAGAAAATGTGTTTGTACTTGAGAAATGTTCTGCTTCTAAGTTGAAAGGTAAGATGAAGTAGAAAAAGGCTCAAAAATAGGTTGTAATTCCTCAAGCGAGTAATGGACCTCAAGGTGGAGTGAAAAAATTTAAGGGCAAGTGTTTTCACTGCAAGCAGTCAGGGCACTAGAAGAAACAATATCCGGTCTATCTCAATGAAATGAACAATCCAAATAAAACCTATTCACTAGTAGTTGAAACATGTTTAGCGATGTTATCTACCAATTCTTGGTGTGTAGATACGGAAGCCACTAATCATATTTGTAATTTGTTGCATAGGTTTCAGAAAACCAAGTAGCTAAGTGATGAGGAGGTTTACTTACATAAGAGCAATGCAACGAAAGTAACAATAGCTGTAGTAGGAGATTTACATCTTAGTTTTGGTAGTGATAGGATTTTAATATTGAAAAATTGTCTTTATATTCCTAGTATTAGAAGAAATTTAATTTTGGTTAGCAGCTTAGGAGATTTACCTCTTAGTTTTGGTAATGATAGGATTTTAATATTTAAAGATTATTTTTATGCTCATAGTATTAGAAGAAATTTGATTTCAGTTTCTCAGTTGGTTAAAAATTATTATTTGGTTGATTTTAATAACTCGGTGGTTATTAAGTTTAATAAACGTTTTATTTGTTCTGATTCATTGGTGAATGATCCTTATGTTATTAATTTCATCTCTCCCACACTACAACTGAATGAATAGAATAATACAAATAGTATATCATGTAAGAGAAAGACACCTTTTGAATTGAACCAAATGTATCTTTGGCACTTGCGCCTAAGTCATATTAATCTAAAAAGGATTTCTAGACTGGTTAAAAATACACTATTAGGTTCATTAGAAGTAAAGAAACTTTCAGTCTGTGAATCCTGTTTACAAGATAAAATGACAAAAAGGCCCTTCTCGGCCGAAGGATATAGAGCTAAAGAGCCATTGGAATTGGTTCAATCTAATTTGTGTGGACCTATGAACGTCTAAGCAAGAGGTGACTTTGAATATTTTTTTAGTTTTATTGATGATTATTCAAGGTATGTGCACATTTACTTGATGCACCGTAAGTCCAAAGCCTTCAAGAAATTCAAAGAATATAGGCAAAAATAGAGAAGCGTCTTGGAAAAAGTATCAAGACAATACGATCTGATCGTAATGGCGAATACCTCTTGGGAGAGTTTAGAGACTACTTATCTGATGAGGGATTACATCCCAGTTATCTGCAACTAGTATGCCACAACAAAACGGTATAGCAATAAGAGGAAATAGGACTCTTATGAAGATGGTAAGATCTATGATGAGTTATTCAGATTTACCAATTTGGTTTTGGGGACATGCATTAGAAATAGCAACATATGTTCTTAACTTGGTACCATCTAAATCAATACCTTCTACTCCTACAGAATTGTGAACTGGGCACAAACCTTGCCTGCAGCATCTTTGGATTTGGGGTAGTCCAACATATGTACTGAAAGGGAAGACAGATAAGTTAGAATCAAGGACAGAAGTTTGTTTCTTTGTGAGGTACCCTAGAGAAATGAAGGGTGATTTATTTTATAGTCCTAAGGATTAGAAGGTCATCGTTAGCACCAATGCCCCGATACTTACAGGAGAACTATGCTCTGGATCACAAACCCAAAAATAAAATTGTTCTAGAGAAATTGAGAGGAGAGAGATCAATGCAAACTTCTTTAGCACCGTTAGTACAAGAGGAAACACCACAAGAAATAATGGTTGACACAACGGTGCCTCGTTGTAGTGCGAGAGTTTTTATTCAACCCGATCGGTACATGTTCTTGGGAGAATCATTTGATAGAATCCTTGAAGAACTGAATGCCGAACTTTGTAACTACAATGAAGCAATACAAGACACAAATGTAGAACTTTGGCGAAAGGCTATGAATTTAGAAATGGAGTCTATGTACTCTAATCGAGTCTGAAATCTTGTAAATCCATTCGAAGGGATAAAATCCGTTGGATGCAAATGGATCTACAAGAAAAAGAGAGAAGTGGATGGAAAGGTGAAAACTTTTAAAGTTAGGCTTGTAGCGAAAGGTTTTATTCAGAAAGAAGGGATCGAATATGAGGAAACTTTTTCGCCAGTAGATATGCCAAAGTCCATTCAAATTCTCTTATCTATTGCAGCTCATCTCGATTACCAGATTTAGCAAATGGATGTGAAGACTGTGTTCCTTAATGCCAATCTGGATGAATGTATTTACATGGTACAACTAGATGGATTCATAGTAAAGGGCCAAGAGCACATGTTGTGCAAGCTTAAGATGTCCATTTATGGACTTAAGCAAGCATCAAGGTCTTGGAACATTATCTGGCAATCAAATCTTTTGATTTTGATCAATGTCCGGATGAGTTGTGTGTGTACAAGAGATGCAACACAAAAAGTAGTGGTGTTCTTGGTACTATGTAGATAATATTTTGCTCATAAAAAATGACGTGGGATTGTTATCTTTAGTGAAGGTATGGTTGTCCAACCAATTTGATATGAAAGACTTGGGAGAAGCTGTCACATTCTTGAGTCCTTTTTCCAGTGAGTGTCCGTTAAGAAAAAATTGGATTGGGTAGAGACACTGGCCAAATGGGTATTGAAAGTGATGTTGTAGTGATAATTATCAAAATAGAAGCTCAAATTTGCACCTCTTAGCTGATCACGGATGCTTTCGGGAAATATGATAATTGTATAATAATTGTTAGGGTTCTATACCAAAATTTCTTACTTTATGTAATGGATTAGTATTTGTTTGAATTATTTTTTAATCAGGTACTTTTTTTCTTGATGAGATTCTTCATGGGCAATATTTGTATTATATCATATCATATTGTGCATGGGTGTATCTTATTTCACATAGTAGATATTCTCTTGTGTAAAGTTCGACTTATACATAGAGGATCAGATTATTGATTCTTGTTAAATATAACTCTTTAGTTCACAATCTTAGGCAGAATTGGACACACCACCAGTGTAACTGTAACACTGTGTTTTAGTAGATCTGCCTTGATTGCGAGAAATGGTATCGTTTTGACTTATTGTGTTAGTACACTTTGAGTGTATTGAACGAGACCACTTTGAGGTGATTATATTTATACTGACAATATAATACAATTAGCTCTTCATATTTATTATGAATGCTTGTGCTATTAACCCAAACATAATTAATAGATGTGTACATTTACTGTTGTTGTCTTTGATTCATTATAGAGTAAGGTCTTGTGGGCCAATAGTCTCGATGGTTTGGGTCACAATACTAAATATATGATAACTGTTGATTATTAATGGAATCCATGTCCTAATATAGAGATTGATGATATCTTCTTAATGAAGCTTGTAACTTTCAATTATGTCAAACTCTGTAAGTTGATATTAGTATCTAATATAATAAATAAGTTAAGTGGAATGTCTCAAGAAATTTTATAGATGTTAATTAAATAAATTGTCAGTAATTTATTTTAATCAAAGGGTGTCAGTAATCTTAACGTCGAGCGATAAATAAGCATTTTAGTAACATGGAGCTTGAAATAAATGTAGTGGTATGAATTGTAATTTATATAATTCGAAATTCATCCGGGCTGGATTAGGATTTCAAATTATATAGAAGGCTCATCCCATATTTCTCCATGGAGTCCCTATTGTTGCCTATATATACATTGCTATGTCTTCTAGGTCAGAACACACTTGATACTCAAAATATTCAAAATATTGAGAAAGGTTTTGTGAGGGGCAAGGAGATCACGGTTTTTAAGCCCACACTCGGTTCATGATCAAGGTGTGATAGGATTACGATAGAAGATCATAAGGTCGGTCGAGCAAGATCAACATTCCAGTTGTGCACATACTTCAATCGCATCAAAATGTGAAGGTTGCTGAGATCAAACCAGAGAAATCTCAAATGTATGAACCCTAGTTTTGCCTTGTAGGTTTTCATTTTTTTTGTTGTTTAACCTGTGCGCGTTCGTCACTGGGTTTTGGGAATCGATCCCTAACAATAACACCCTTTATAACTTGCATGGTCGAGTTTTTTGAGGTAATTGCTAAGTCTAGGTCGGGCTCGTTGGGATTAGGACTTGGGGAGCTCGCATTTGTTTTTGGCTCCCATCATAGTCTTTATTTTGAGTTTAAGTCCATACCAATGCTGCTCTCTACGACAAAGCTCGATTGCAAGGAAATGAAAGGAGAATTTGCCTACTTTATTGTGCTTGATGTTCATTGTTTATATCCAAAAGAATGTTTTGATGATCCGGAGGGGGACATCCCTGACGAATTAAAACTTTTGATAAAAAAAAAATGAATGGCATGCCTAACTGTGTAACAAAAGAATTAATTTCAATAAATTTGAATGACGAAAAAGACCCCTGAATGGTCCAAATTGGTTCTACATTGTCTTTTGTCGAAAGAACAACTTTAACCAATTTACTATGAGAATTCATAGATATTTTCGCTTGGTCTCACGAGGAAATATTTGGAATCGATCCCGAAATAGTCAAGCACCGAATTTCGCTCTTTCCTGAAGCCAAGCTTATCAAACAAAAATTGAGAAAGCTCCGACCTGATTGGGCATCTGAAAATCAAAGAGGAGGTTACAAAGCAGATTATTGCAGGATTTCTCATAATTACCGAGTATCCAAAGTGGGTCGTAATATTGTGCCTGTTCCCATAAAGGATGGTAATATCATAGTATGCGTCAACTTTAGAGATTTGAACAAAGCTAGTCCAAAGGATGACTTCCCACTACCTCATATTGACATGTTAGTTGATAACACAACTGGCCATGCATTGCTATCATTTATGGATGGATTCTCGGGATACGACCAGATTTTGATGGCACCTAAAGATAAAGAAAAGGCGACTTTCATCACAAAATGGGGAACCTACTGCTATCGGGTGATGCCATTTGGATTGAAGAATGCAAGATCTATGTATCAGCGCGCTGCTATGACTCTACTACACGACATGATCCACAACGAAGTCAAAGTCTATGTTGACGACATGATTATTAAGACCAAGGAGAGAGACGGTCATCCAATAGCATTATGCAAGTTCTTCAAAAGAATTCGAAGATAAAAGATGCGCTTAAATCCTCAGAAATGTGTCTTTGGTCATGCAGGCAAGATGTTGGGATCTATGATCACGGCGAGAGGAATAGAAGTGGACCCCTCTAAGGTTAAGGTCATCCTCAAAATGGAGTCCCCCCGCACTGAAAAAGAAGTTTGAGGTTTTCTTGGCAAAATCTAGTTTATTAGTAGATTCATTGCTAAATTGACTTCCATGTGCAAACCTCTGTTTCAACTTTTGAGGAAAAAAATATCCCATTTCGATGGGATGATCAATGCCAAGAAGCCTTCCTTGCAATCAAGAGATATCTATAGAATCCACCGATCTTGGTGCCTACAACACTAGATGAACCATTAGTTCTGTATCTCTTAATCACGGAAACCTTGATGGGATGTATGTTGGCTCAGGAACAAGATGATGGTGTAGAAAAGACAATTTATTATTTGAGCAAGAAGATGTGGGTGGTGAAGACCGGTACGCTCCCTTGGAAAAGACTTGTTGTGCTTTGGCTTGGGCTTAAAAAAAGCTACAACACTATATGCTAATGTATTCAGTAGTGTTGATTTCTCGAATGGATCCTCTCAAATACCTGTTCGAGAAACCCACATTAATTGGTAGGCCAGCATGTTGGTTGCACCTATTGGCAGAATTCGACTTGAAATATGTAATGCGGAAGTCAGTGAAAGGAAGGGTAGCTGCAGAGTTCTTAGCAGATCACTCAATCAAATGAGAAGCGAGGTGGAGTTCAAGTTCCCCGATGAGAACTTGATTGTTAAGGATCGATTCTCCAGACCCAGTGATGAACGTGCACAGATTATACAACAAACAAATATGAAATCCTACAAAACTGATCTTTTTGTCTTCACAGAATCTCTCTCAATATTTTGAGTATTTAGTTGTCTCTGACTTGGAATGTATAGCAGTGTATATATAAGCAACGATAGGGACCCCAAGAAGAAGTATCAGCTGGGCTTCCTATATAATTCTAAATCCTAATCCAACCTGAATTAATTTCAAATTATATAAATTAGGGTAAATTACTCCATTGGTCCCTGAAGTTTGGATGAAGTCCCACTTTTGTCCCTACCATTCAAAATGACTCGATTTTGACCTTCAATTTCATTTTTTGCTCTAATTAAGTCCAATCGTTAACGGCCATTTATTTTTTCAGATGGAAAGTCAAAGGCTGACTTATTTTAGGGGTATTTTGGTAACTTCAATTTTTTAATTATTTTTTTCACCCCTCTATCACCACTCTCACCACTCTCACTCACTCACTCGCTCACTCACACACACACACACACACACTCTCTCTCTCTCTCTCTCTCTCTCTCTCTCTCTGTCTCTCTCTCTAAAATAGTCACCATAAATATATACACATATACTCACTCTCTCTCTCTTTTAAATAGACCCAGTGTTTTGGGAGCAGGAAATGGGACTGTTACTGGATGGTGGAGGATCTGGAAATGGGACAGAATACTGAAAATCTAAGTTGCACAAATATGGTTACCCCGAAGTGCCAAACCTGAATACTGAAAATCTGATTTGGATGGAACTTCCAATTGTCCAGAGTTGTTACTTCCTTTACAGATTACGATTAGATTGAACCCACACGCATTACTGCCTCCAACAATAATATTTGACATGGATAAATTGACAAATTGGGTTTGAATAAAACTTGTCGTTGTTGAATGGTGTCCCCAGCAAGTAACCGTATTCATATTCACCAATACTCTGCAAGAAAACTCGCCATTGTTGGATTCTCTTGGTTTGCTATTCTGTGACGATGCCATAGACGGTGGCATAATTGTAGATGACGGCGACGGTGGTGGCGAAACTGCCAAGGCCATGGGCTAGAACTGGCGAAGAGACGATAGAGATGAGGGTGATTATGGCAGTGACGGCGGAGATGATTGGCAGAGATGTGAATCCAACGTATCTTGCTACTCCCATGTTTGGTAATAATCACCAAACCTCTCCACCAGCTCCCGGAACACTGGGTTTACTCCCATGTGGAGTGAGTGAGAGTTGTGAGAGAGGGGTGCAAAAAAATAATTTAAAAATTGAAGTCACCAAAATACCCCTAACATAAATCAACAGTTGACTTTCCGTATGTAAAAACAAACGGCCGTTAACGATTGGACTTAATTTGAGCAAAAAATAAAATTGAAGGTCAAAATTGAGCCATTTTGAATGGTAGGGACAAAAGTGGGACTTCATCCAAACTTTAGGGACCAATGGAGTAATTTACCCTATAAATTATAATTCATACCAATACAGAATTATAACTGCATTCTCTTCCCATACCTTAAAAATTATATTTCGAATTCCGTGTTATTAAATGCTTATTTATCTCCCCACATTAAAATTACAGATCCATTGATCAAAATAAATTATTGACAATTTATTTAATCAATATATATAAAATTCCTTGAGACATTCCACTTAACTTATTCGTTATATCGGATACTAATATCCACCTGCACAATTTGACATAATCGAAACTTATAAGTTTTCTCAAGAGGATATCATCAATCCCTATAAAGGGACGTTGATTCCATTAATAATTCACAGTTATCATATATTTAATATTGTGACCCAACTCATCGAGACTATTGGCCCACAAAGCCTCACTTTATAATGAATCAAAGTCAACAACATTAAATGTATACATCCATTAATTATCTTTGGGTTAAGAGCATAAGCATTCATAATAACCATGAGATGTGAATTGTATTATATTGTCAGGATAAATACAATTATCTCAAAGTGGTCTTATTCAATTCACACAAAGTGTACTAACATAGTGAGTTGAAACTATATAATTTTCTGAAGTCAAGACAGACCTACTGAAATACTGCATTATAATCTTATTGGTGGTGTGTCCAATTCCATCTAAGATTGTGAACCAAAGACATATATTCTACAAGAACTGATAATTTGATCCTCTATGTGTAAGCAAAATTCTACACATCAGATTATCTACTATGTGGAATAAGAGACACCCATCCATAATATGATATGATATAATGCAAACATTGACCATAAATATTCTCATCAAGAAAATGAATAATTGTTATAATAATTCAAATAAATATTAATCCATTACATAAAGTCATAACTTTTAGTATAAAACCTTAAAACTGTTGGCGATAGCAACTGATGTATGGGTGCTTTATTTTGATGGGGCATCTAATCAGAAAACACATGGTATAAGTATTTTGGTAATATCTCTAGTTGAAGCAAATATTCCTCTATCTTTTAAACTCAACTTTACGGTGATAAACAATCAGGCAGAATACGAAGCTTGTATTGTAGGGATGGAAGCTACCCTAGAACTAGGTGTCAAGAAATTAAAAGTAATAAGTGATTCTGATCTGGTTGTATCCCAAGCGTGTGGAGATTGGAAGGTCCAGCAAGAGAGGTTGAATGAAGGTGTATCCAGCTGATTTGGAGAACCTAATCCCGAGATTTGATGTGGTCACTTTCACCCATGTTCCGCGTTTGAAGAATCAATTTGGTCATGCCTTAGCAACATTAGCTTCCATGATTATCATCCTGAGGGAAGTAAAGATAAGACCCTTGATAATCGAGCAAAGAGATAGATCAATCTATGCATATGTAGGAGCAATAGATGAAGCAATTAACAGACTTCTGTGGTATCATGACATCCAAAATTTTGTGGAACAAGGGAAGTATCTGGAGAATGCAAGCAAGAAGGATAGAATGGCAATTCGTAAGATGGCATCACAAAACTTGATTTGTAGAGGAAACCTGTACAAGAGGTTACACTGGGGCTGCATTACATATCCGTTGATGGTAGAGAAGAAGGAAGAATCATGGAAGAGGTTCACGAGGAAGTCTGTGGTCCTCATATGAATGGGATGATGTTGGCAAAGAAAATATTGGGATTACGCTATTTTTGGTCTACCATGGAAACCGAATATGTGGAATATGGACGAAGATGTCATAAGTGCCAAATACATGCCAATCTTATGCATATTCCACCATCCAAGTTGCATGCCATGACCTCACCATGGCCTTTCTCATTATGAGAGATCGATGTAATAGAGAAAATTATGCCTACAACTTTGAATGGAGACTGATTCATCTTGGTTGCTATTGACTACTTCACAAAGTGGGTAGAGGACACTTTTTATGCTACACTAATAGCAACACAGGTGGCATAATTTATCTGGCAGAACATCATTTATAGGTACGGTGTGCTGCGGGAGTTGATATTAGACAAAGGAGTGCATTTCAAGGTACCAGTCTTAGAATTGTTGAATATGAATTCAGGATTCAAGCCCATAAGTCATCAATTTACAGACCTCGGACCAACGAGGCTATTGAAGCAGCAAACAAATATGTCAAGAGAATCATAGAGAAAATAGTGGAGTCTACTAGAAATAGGCCTGAACAATTGCCCTTGGTTTTGTGGGGGGACATTGATTCGAAGGTCTACGGGAGCAACGCCCTACTATCTAGTATATGGGATGGAAGTTGTACTTATTTTGTACCCTGAGTGCACATTTCAACCTGTTATGTACCCTGACTCTGCACACCTTGAGTGCACATTTCAACTTATTTTGTAGCCTTAGTACACGCACCCCGATTGCACATTTCAACTTCTTTCGTACCCTATGTACATGCACCCCGAGTGTACATGTCAATCCATTTTGTACCAACTAAGTAAAGGCAACCTAAGTGCATCTAAATGTTCATCTACACCATGAGTACTTTTGCATGTTTCATGGACATTGATCACATGTATGCATGCACTATCATGCTTGTCTTGATACATGCATTGCACCAAGAAGTACGATTGTTTGATCCCTACAATGGGGTATGTAGGCAGCTCGAAGATCCCAACCATGATAATATTTTGTTCTTGATTTTGCGCATAAGGAAATTTCTAAACATTCAAGTTGGGATGTCTTTATCTTTGACGTTGAATCTTGTCACCTGATGCTTGTCAAGTCCTGCCAAAGAGGGTCAACTGTAGACACCCCAATTTGTATCTAGACAAATTTTCAAGCGCAACATTTGGACGTTCCTGATGATGAAAGTAGACACTACTTACCCTTGAACGTAGGTTTGAATTTTGTAAGAATTTGACAAAAACTTAACCTTGGATGCTCTAGTTTCATCTCTATTTTTATAATAAAAAATGTTTAGAAAATCACCTTTATGCACGCCACTTTGCCATGTATGATGCACGCCAGTTCAGATTAAACGCCTGCCAGTCTAGTGACTAGTCAAATCACTAACTGTGGTATGGCACACCATGCTATGTGACTTGCGGTTGCGTGTTGCTATATTGTCACGCTCGCAAGTTCTTGGAATAGCGTGTGTTGGTTAGTTGCAGCGTGCGCCAATCCAAGTGCTAAATGGATAGAATTGCCCCTGCTCAATTTTGGAACTTTGGAGGCCTATAAATAGGATCCCCAAGCTTCAAAAAGGGAAAGGGAGAGGGAGATTTCAAAAGAGGGATTTGAGAGAAAAGAGACATAAAAAGTTGTGGAGGGAAAACAAGCCTCTCCCCAAGAGGATATTTTGGAAAGAAAAGATCTTGGAGAGCACATTTTCAGAGTCAAGTTGAAGCATCCAAGTCAAGAAAAGTAGGAAAAGACGGGGTTCGCATTGAATAAGAAAATCAGACATTTGCTTATTCATCTCCAAATTTTCGAATCTTCGCGTTAAAGTCAAACACAACTCAAAGCATCAAAGAGAGGTATAATTGCATTAATTCTTGAGGAAACATAAGAGAATTTAGAATAGTAATCTATACTATTTACGAGTTTCCCATTGTCCATTTCTCATATCTTGATAGGAATCATTACTCTAGTCCAAGCTGGAATAGTATATAATGTACACATATACTATTCCCGGGATTAAGGCATTCACCTTGTTAGGATACACTAACTGTAAGGACCCGGAAATTTTCGTAAATTTATACGATAAAAAGGG
>JABCMJ010017717.1:676-28843 GCA_014822125.1 Arbutus unedo
ATTAGATACTAAAAATATCAAGGATTGAGGCATTGTTACCGAATTCATTGTTGAATTCATGATTGATTTCTGTCTTTCTTTGTTCTTGCAGATTCAGACAATCTGCATCAACTCCAGGATTCAACTATGGACTTGCGTCTCTTTAAGGCTCTGATACCATATGGAATTTACGTGTTCTTCATCTTTGATGATCTCCTGATCAGTAAACATACTTCAGCAAAAACACTATACCTCAGAACATTCTTTTCTTCTCATATGACTTTGATTTTCATTCCTGATTTTCTCTTTCTTTTTCTCTGAATCATTACAGAACACTCCTCAGGTATTTATAGACTAAACACTCCTTGAGTCGGCTAAAGAATTAACAGAACTAAACAGAAAAGTAAGAAGGAAAATTCGGTTTACACAATCACTGTTGAAGATCAGTTATTCCTAACAGATTATAAAACTGACTAACTGATTTAGAAATCTATCCTCTGCATTCGGCACTCCTCTGCATTCCTCTGATTCTGATTCTATTTGAACCTTGCTTCTGATTCTGATTGAATAAATTTTATTCTTGATTATTTATTTATTTTGATGGTAATACCTTCGAGTAAAAATTCTGAGTCTGTTACTACACACGCTATATAATGTGGTGTTAATTAGCTTTCCAAACAATCCCCTATCTTGGACCACTGCTCCAGTAAATCAGGTGGGCTGATATATACTTAACAGTTACAAAATACAACATTGGGGCTGCTCGTTTTCGATGTTTCCAAATCAATTAAACATAATTATTTTCTGAAAATTTGTTTTCAAAGTATAAACCTTATCTGTTTGAATTGTTTTCGTATTGCATTCACTAAATGGAGAATTAATTTCAAGAATTTACATTCTCACAAGGACAAAGACGCATCATCTGTTTTTTTATGCATACTGTATTCATGCTTAAGGAAATAATAACATTTGTATTTGATTTTCCCGCAATGTTATAAATTTATTTAAAAAAGGTTACGCCTTTAATATAATGGTGTGAGATAGCCCCGAGGAGTTGGCGAGGTGATCAAGTTTGAGATTTGGGTTTTTTTTGCTCTCTCTTAAGGTTTTAGGTTCGAAATTTTTCGGATGCTATCAATTTTCATAGGTTTAATTCATACAAAGTTTTGTTCTGGTTTTAATTGAAATCTCTGCAAGTGAAAGGTGAGATTGAATCTGAAAAAATCAATTGCGATATGCGTAAACTGGATATATAGAAAAAATAGGACTATAACCAAATTGGGACTCACGAACTAATTGTGGTGTAGAATACATGTTATCATCACCCACAACCTTAATAATTGAGCAGAAAGTGGGAGCACATAACCACCGGTTTAATTAGTAGGGCACTTAGTATTCTTGTTGCATAGTCAAATCGATCCATACAGATTAGCTGCAAAAAGTTAAGACATAATAGAGGCCTTTTATCTACTCTATGAAAGCTCAACTTTTACGCCAAATTAATGCATACAGACTAATCATTTAATTTTAAGTTCGCAGATTTGGCCTAACTTATTATAAATTGACTTCTTTTTTTTTCACATTTCCAAGTCGTCAGGATTAGAGATTTTTAAAAAAAAAATAAAAATTGTTGCAAAAAATAACAAAGTTATTCTTGAAAAACAAAACTTACATTTTCTTGAAATAATTATTTTTTTCTCTCTCTTTTTTTTTTTAATATTTTAATGTTGGCTTCACATTTTTTACTTTTTGTTTGAGAATAATTAAAAAGATCAAATGTTCTGACCAAAAGCAAAAACGTTAATTAACAGTAGAAATTAAAAATTACAAAAACAAGAAGTTACGACTAAAAATCAGGAGCTATTCTTAGCCTTTTCAAATTAAATAGGGTAAGGAAATTTAGCCTATCAAATCTCAATTGATGGTAAGTACTTGTTCTAGTTTATAGCCTTTTAATAGGGTAGGGCAAGTTTGAGTTCCTGAGATTAAAAGAGCGTATAAGTAGCTAAGAGCAGGTCCAATTTGTAAGCAATAATATTAAGATTCAAAATTTATACAGTTATTTTTTCTTTTTAAAATATTTTTTAACGATCTTGGATCACTGAATAACTATAAGAGCAAAAAAAAAAAAAAAAAGCTTAAAATATTTATTTTAAGTCATTGCTCTTATTATCTACGCAACTATCGAATAGATTGATAAGACTCTCACTTACACATGCGTCAGGCTCTAGTCATTAGTCATTAAAGATGTAATCGGTTTGATTTTTGCACTAAACTCCGAAATCCAATTGGTTCGGGCTGAAAATTAGGGCAAGACTCCGTACCTGTATCTTGTGAAAGTTCAAATGGTACCGGAACCCGTTGTGGCGTAAGGTAAAGAATTTGGGCTTCAACCTGAATTTGTTCATATCATTGCTGGCTGTCTGGCAATACGCCTTATTGGGCCCCCGTATTTACTATACCACCAGGCGTCAGAATAGCTACGAAGCCCAAATTGTAATTATCATAACCTCAACGACCCAATCAAATTCATCCACGTCGACATGACATTAAAATTGGTACTGCTGTTAGGGCTCGGAAATTTGAAAAAAACGTGGTGGGGCAACGTAGTTGGGTTTCCACGTGGCGTTTATTGGTTGGTGGCATGACTTATTCCCCGTTTTGGGATCCTACCATTTCCATGATAGAGAAAAAAAGTGATCTGTTTGTTCTTTAGCAATAGGTCACGTAGGGCTTGTTTGGTAGACCCAATTATTCATGATTCAAATCCCCTTCTTCCCTTTAAAATGGATATAAGAAAATCTTCAATTCCATATTTTAGTTCTCTATACTAAAGTTTATCAAAACATGCCTACTAAAATAATGAAACGATTATGGCAAAATTCAAATTGTGCCTAATAGAACTCCCGTTGGAAGTTTTCGCCGAATGAATCATTTGTCTTCTTAATAAATCATGTATTTTTTTAAAACTTATTTATCAATTAAATGACTTTTGGTACTGTCTACTTTCAATGATTGTGTACACCATTTGTTAATAATTATACCTAAGCTTAAGTGTCTTTTTATCGTCATTTTGTAAATTTATGCTAATTTTTCATCAATTTCTTAAATAAAAACTTTATTACAAGGAAAAAAATAGAAACGTATGATTATTAAGACTTGATTTTATTAAAAAGTTTACTAGAGATAAAAGCATTCAAAAAATAAATCTTTTTATTCTTCTTGTTTGTTTTTTCTAATAATTTTCAACTCAAGTCCATATTTCTATACTTCTCTTAATCTGCTCAAGTCCATATTCCTACTCGTTTATATGCCTGTTTAATCTCAAAAATTATTATAAAAATACAAAAAATAATTAAACATCATCTTTAAAAGTTATTTTATTCTATAATGTCTTCGAAGAAATTAAGAAACAAATTAATAAAAATGTGTGAAGAGTCAAAGAGACAATAATTGAGTTACGAGAACTAATAAGCAGTTTAATAAAAAATTACAATTCAAGTACTTAAAAAAAACTCTTTACCCTAATCTTCTCTCACACACAATATAGGAATTTAATTCAAGCCCAAATTACCTTTACCTTCAACAATTCTTAAACCTAAGTTTCATTTTCCTAGACTCACAACTCACAAGCCATCACATCACTAAGTTTATACCAATCTCATCCACCCATCACCATATCAGTTGGCCATGCTCTATATTTTCCTTCAATCCAAATAATAATATGCAATCTAAGAAATTTTTCGAAACTCAAAAACAAAAGAACCTATAATCTGGAGTTCCTTGGGATTAACCCCAACAAAAGGTATGAGAATATAGATGTTTCAGACATATTCAAATACAGATGTATTTAGAATTGTTAGATGTATATAGAGTTTTTAATAATTTGTAAACATCGTGTGCCTACGTGTATCTAATGATTCTGGACACATCTATAATGTGTCTAAAATATTTGTGTTCCTAGCATTACTCTAACTCCAAAGGGTTTGAAGGATTACCAGTAGTTGGGACAGTGAATTCTCGAAGAAACTTGCAGGATTTAGACGATTTTCAAATCTTTGCTGTGAATAGTCGACTAAGGGTGTATCGTGGATAATTGTAGTCTTGTTTAGGCATGTAAATTTTTAGCCTATTGTGGGGTTATAAAAATTCACTGATTCAATTTGTCTCCTGACTTCAAGTTACTCATGTAGCCTATGTAGAAATTAATTAATTAGTATCGACCAACCGTTATCAACCAAAAGACACTTCAATACTTAAATTAGAACTTGTGTGACAAAGCACAATAGTAATCATTATTGTAATTAATAACATAAGTGATTTTGTTTTGTAAT
The DNA here is from genome assembly GCA_014822125.1 of Arbutus unedo. Taxonomy (NCBI): domain Eukaryota; kingdom Viridiplantae; phylum Streptophyta; class Magnoliopsida; order Ericales; family Ericaceae; genus Arbutus; species Arbutus unedo. The sequence goes on from JABCMJ010017717.1 coordinate 4,990, forward strand.
TTCCTATTCATAAACTATTAAGAGTCTTAGTTTCGTAAGTGAATACCATATGATCTTTTTTTAATTTATACAGTGTCAAATTTGATTATTTTGTTGCAATACTGTGTTTTCTAAATAGAAACATTTTCAAAACCTTGTACTTTTCTATTTTGGTACTTTCTAATTTTAAAAAATTATGTACGCATAATCAAGTGTGAGTCAACTGTTTAGCATGGTGACGACTCATTCATTGAACATCTAGTTACTAATCTAGCCCATTCTTTTGACTGTTCGGTAATATGACGTTAACGACGTAGCCCAACTCATCTCTCGAGCCTAGCCAATCTTTCAGTCCATCATCTCCTTATCCAGGAGGCTATCAATTTCTTTGCATTTGGATTGTTGGGCCTATTCCAGCTGGCAAACGCCAACCTCAACCCTGATGTAGATGTTAGGCCTTCCAACTCGTAGGCCCCACTCTTGGACTTATTCACTAACCACCCGTCTGATATCACTCCCTTCTCTAGGCTGTCCACAGGTGTGGAATAAATGGTGCATTATTGGGCCTTGTTACTATTAATGCAAGATTTTTCACTATCAATGAAGTCGGCAAAATTTAAAAGATAAATTAAATATTTAGTTATAACTGGATACTTCGTTTTCTCAAAAAGAAAAAGGAGAAAAACACTATCATTGTAAATTGTATCTCATCTCGTACTCTTTGTCGTATCTTTAAACATTTTTTATTTTTTTCCTCCCTTTTTAAGGTTTGTTCCAATCAAATTGACGTCATTCATTCTCGAGATCTTAACCTATTCGGATGACGGTTCTATTCTTTTTCATTGACGTATGAGGTGGTACAATCTTACTAGGAGTCTTCTTTAATTAACTTCCGTTTTATCCGTTTTATACGTACTTTTTATTCTTATAAATGAAAAGTTTACTTTTCTAATGTGAACACTATTCTAATTAAATAAAACATCTTTCAAGAAAATGAGAAAAATACAAGACAGAGCCGAGAAGACCTCCTCGTTGGGGGTGTTGTGCATGGGCCAGGACACCCAGCCTTTTGTATTATTATAACTTTTTTTTTGTTAATGTATTTTGTGATATTTGTAAAAAAATATTCTAGTGTTTTGACCCCTTTCAAAACCTTGAGAATTTTATTTAAAATCTTTGAAAATTGGGTTTTGTATATTATATATACTTCTGCCAAACTCCAAATTGTTTAAGATTTGGTCCATCTTTAAAAAGTCTCTTAAATAGGGATGGCAACGGGTTGGGTTGGGTCGGGGTAAATGTTATTGTCTTCATCTCCGATCTCTAAAATCTATATCTAATTTTTATCCCTACTTCGATTCTCAAACGGAGATTATCTTTGCCCTCCACCTTTATCCCGGACAGGGAATGGGGAACGAGGATCTTTAAATGGAGATTAGAGATCCGAAATATTACATTAATAATTATTTAGAATTTGAAATGATTTTTATTTTCATTTAAAAAATAACAAAAGAGAATAAATAAAAGCATACATACTATTAAGCAAAAATTATTCATTTTTTACGATCAAAAATATTTCAAAAATAATAACAATAACTAATTAAAATAAACATAATATCGTTCTACAAGTTTCAATCATAACAACAATAACCAAAAGTACTCAACAATTTGTCATTGAGCCCATTAAAGATTATTACATTCCTCCGCCAACTGCCAAACATGGTTATCTTGTCTTTCTTTTTACAAATCTATTATGTAAAAGGGATAAAAATTCAATGGGCGGGGAGGAGCGGGGAGGGGCTGGGGTGGAGGCGGAGATCGGAGTGAAAACATATAACCTCGAATCCTATCCGTTTCTCATTATTTTTTAAATTTATCCTTAAATTCTATCCGATTCCCGAAAAATTTCCCAAATCTCCTATCTATTTAGGGTAAAAAATGAGTTAGAGCGAATTAGATCGGACGGACGAGATTGTTATTTTTACCCTTAAACCTCCGAACATCAAGTCTTGGCTCGGTCCTTGTTGATACAACTTAGTTGGAGGAATAGAATTATCAAATCTGACATTATTCTTCTGCAAATCATCCAATGTACTCGCCAGAATGTCCTGGGAACATACCAGATCTGTAAGGAAATGAAAACATGCATACAAATGGCAATAAATTAATGGTACTATACCTAACTAGCTACGTATAGATATAGGAATATGTGGCATCTACATATATGTGCAGATACGACAACTGTAGGATGGGGTGGAAATTAATGTGAGGAAAATCATAAGGTTGACGGTAAAACATGAGGCTGGAATACATGAAAAAGACTAAGGTTAGATTGCCCTTTTTCTTTCAAGTTTCATTTTGGGCCCTAAAATTTGAATTGTTCTCACTTTTGTCCCTAAGAGTATATAATTTAGGGATTGTTTCATAATTCAAATTCAGTGTTTAAAATCAAATGTATCAAACAATAAGTAATTAAACAAATTTGATATTGGGAAAACTCAAGCGTATCTTAATATGTGAGCCAATTTTTTTTTTTTTTTTTACGGAAATTAAGTATCTTTTACTTAATTCTAGATGAAACGATTTTTACTATTTACAATCATTTTCTCTACGATGATCATCCTTTGTTAACACTGCCACCATCACTACCACCTCTAAATGACCACACTGGCACTACCATCACCAAATCACCACCGGAATAACCATCATCTGTTAACACGACTACAACTACAATCATCTCTCTAAATTTATATTTTTACAAGCATTATCACACCTCTTCATTATCACAACTAAACTATCACTAGCCATCATCGTACCAGCAAAACTCCGTATCGCCGCCATCCTTCCACCACTATCACCACCCCCGCCACAACTACCACCGCCACCCACCATGCAATATCACCACCATCTATCCGCCCCCACACTACCTTCGCTACCATCACCACTAACACTCCACCATTACACTTATGTCATTTTTGCATTACCACAACCGTCATCTGTCCATCTCTCCACCACGTTCTACAACTACAACCACCCCCACCTCTTCGCTACCATGACTAAACTATCACTGTCATCGTCATCAACACCACCACCTACATCGTTTCCTTGCTACCACCACACCCGCTACAACAGACATATCGCTTGTCCACAAGATCATGCTACCACATACAATTATTACCCTCTAAATACCTCCACCACCACCTTCGCTACAACCACCACCACCACCTATCCATTACCACACCACCACCAACCACTATTACCACCGTCTCCTCACACTCTACTAAATTCAGTTATCATTTTTTCCACCATCATATCTCCACCACCACCACCACCACCACCATATGACCTTCCACCACCATGACCACCATCTCTCCATCACCATCGCATGTAATCACCACCTCTACTACTGCGTACCTCTCTTCTATCACTATACCACCACAAAACACATGACGGGCATTAATATACATCTAACAAAATAATTAGAAATCATAAAATCAAAATCTAGTGATCTTTCGATCAAAATAATATTTTAAATTTAATTTAGCTCCTAATTTTTATATAAATATTTAATTTAAAAATTCAGCATTCAATTTCTAGATTGCAGGTAAATTTCAGCTTTTAGTGGTTTTCAGTTTTTCAACCAACATATAAAGGAATTTATTCTAGAAGAGTCAGCCTCCTCCTAACTTTTTAACAGAACTTGGCAACTTGGCGCCCACATTTCAAGATCTAGGTCCGAGATCCAATTTTGCTTTTCTCACCTTTTCCCTCTCATTTTGCTAATCCCCACAATTTGTCTACGTGTCCCAATCAAAAACATTAATAACCGTTCCGAATTGGTCCAGGTGGAAGAAGTCACACACCTGAAGGATCCATGGTTGTGGGAAAATGATAGACCTTAAAAACCAAAGTTAGTAAACTGATCAATTTAAGGGGTTGCAAAGTGTAATTTACTCGAGAATAATATGTTTGATAGAGAGAGAAATAGATAGAGAGAGATGGCGGGTCCAATAGTGGCTTACTATTAGCTGTATGAAAAGCTAACCATTGGTAGTTCTTGTCACTTGAAAGCAGCAGTCCCGATCACTTCCCCCTCTTTTCTCTTTTCTCTTTCCCCACTCCTCACTCCTCATATAAATACAGAAGCCCCCATTGGTTCTCTCATCTCATTAAAAAAACAAAACCACAACACAAAATGGCCACATTAATGGCATACCCCTCTCTGAGAAGTATTATTCTCCCTCTTTTCTTGCACGTCCTACTTGCCTTCTCCTTCACAGCCTTTGCCCGACCCGCCACTTTTACTCAAGACTTCAGAATTACTTGGTCTGATTCTCATATCAGGCAAATCGAAGGAGGGAGGACTATCCAACTTGTCCTAGACCAAAATTCAGGTAATTATAAGATTCTTGTGCTATCTCTTCAATCACTTATTAATGGGTCTTTATTCACTTCATCATGAAATTAGTATGAATTTTTGCATGCTTGATTAGGTTGTGGGTTTGCCTCCAAGGGCCAATACTTGTTTGGAAAGGTTAGCATGGCAATCAAGCTCGTTCCTGGAGATTCTGCTGGCACTGTAACCGCATTTTATGTAAGTAATTTTTTTTTTTTTTTGTCGGTAAAAATAGCGGGAACATTTTTGTGTTGATTAAAGAATCTTACTATTAACATAACAAGAGGCAGAAGACAAATACAAAAAGACCAAGGAAATAGTTGTCTAGCGAATAGCTACCAAACTACGAAAGCAAACCTGAAAAAAAGCATTTTTTTTTTTTTTTGTAATAAGTCAATCGTTGAAACTTTTTAGTTTTGGTTTTGTTGTTTTATGTTTTTTGTTATGAATTGGGTGGCAGATGAATTCGGACACCGACACTATTCGTGACGAATTGGATTTTGAATTCTTGGGAAACCGGAGCGGGCAGCCATATACAGTCCAAACCAACGTGTATGCGCATGGGAAGGGTGACCGGGAACAAAGGGTCAACCTTTGGTTCGATCCTTCAGCCGAATTCCACACTTACTCCATACTGTGGAACCACCACCATGTTGTGTAAGCTCTTCATTCAATATATAGATATATTTCAATTTGATTATTATTCGTAACTTATGATTGTAATGGTGCGCAGATTCTCTGTGGATGAAGTACCCATAAGGGTGTACAAGAACAACGAAGCCAAAGGAATCCCATTCCCAAAATTCCAACCCATGGGAGTCTACACTACATTGTGGGAAGCCGATGACTGGGCCACGAGAGGTGGGCTCGAAAAGATTGACTGGAGCAAGGCCCCTTTCTACGCCTACATGAAGAACTTCGAGCTGGAGGGTTGCGCCGTGCCGGGGCCGACAAGCTGTGCCTCAAGCCCCTCAAACTGGTGGGAGGGGGCTTCTTACCAGCAACTCAGCTCCACACAAGCTAGAAGTTATAGATGGGTCCGTATGAACCACTTGATCTATGATTACTGCACCGACAAGTCACGGTACCCAGTGACCCCACGGGAATGCGTTGCCGGGATTTAAGATTCCGTCGTCCGACTGCCGCCCATTTACATACCAACTGTCTATATATGTGTGTCAGTGTGTGTGGATACGAATATGTTTGTACCTACGTACGTACATGCCCTTATACATTATCTTGGATTGGAAGTCATATCACTTCAAGGGTATAGACGGAATAAAAAGATTCTGAGTATTTCCGAGGGTTAAGTCAGTGGACGAAAGTCAATGTTATTTGTATTTGATGCATAAGTGAATGTATGTACTGCTGCTTTCTTCTTGATTAATAAAATTATTTAATTGTTGATAAAGAAAGGGAAAATAATTCTACTTAATTTATTTAATTGTGCAGTACCGAAAATAATGTATTTTGAATGTTTGTTAAAGGTTGTTCAATGAGAGAAGTGGCTAATTTTAGCTTCGGGCAGTAAGTTTGGTCCTTGGAATCATAAATCGCGGACCCCAAATCAGGTGGACATTACTCATTGATGTACATAAGCGGGGCCTTTGCTTAATCTGTTACTGTCACACGTGTGTGCCCAAAGCAACACGTGTAGTAAAAAATATAATGTTAACAGTTAACATTTACGTTACGATTTTAGTTAGTCAAAAGAACATAGTTTTATTTATATTTTTTATAAATTTAATTAAATTATAATAGGTTAAATTGAGGCATTGTTTTATTATTTTTCATACGACAATGTTGTTACACTACATTATTTCCAAACTCGGAAAGAAAGAGCAAGAGGTATATAAAGGTACGTATTTTTTTTGAATTATATTTTATGAGAAAAACGAAGGGGTGTGGAGTGGAATGAAGGAAGTAAGAGTACAATTATTTTTAGTACATCACTTTATCTTAAACAACAAAAAAAATGAAAAAAAAAATAGTAAAACGATTCTATTGTTTGTATCCTTAATACTAACTATGACCTTGTAACAACAAATAATTAATATTTGTCGACAAATTCAGAGGATAAAATAATGAAGACGAATTATACCATTCATATGTGTTATTAGTTATTGGTAACTAATTCTAAACATAAGGAATGAACACAAATTTTATTTCTCATTCACAAATCAAAAAAAGTAAAAAGTTATCAGTATTTCCTTCCCTTTTCTTACCATTTTAATTAGTAATTTTCCTCACTTTATAGTTATTTCATCCTTCAAAAACTTTGGTACCTCAAAGGCCCAAACCCTTAAATAAACTTAAAACTTATATATTCAACACAAAAATGTATTTTTCCAATATGGGACTAGGTGACATTTTACTTTCCAACATACTATAAATAGAGCATACTCTGATAATTAATTTCTCATTTAAACTTTAATGGATTATGTACATTATTTTAATTTCCACTACAACAAATATCGCATTTTATAGCGGGCAATGAACACTATCAAAAGTAATAGATAATATTCATAAGAATACTAAGTTAGCCCAAGCTATTAAAAGGTCTTTAGTTTTTATAGCATTCATGAAATGGTGTAAATAAAAGTTACAATATCTAATTTTTATAGCATTTTTTACATGTTGTGAACACAAGCTATAGTATCTTTTCTATAGCATTCTTGGAACGCTATAAATAAAAGTTATAATATCTAAATTCTGTAGCGTTTTTTATATGTTGTAAACACAAACTTTAGTATCTATTTGTATTAGCATTCTTGGAACGCTATAAATAAAAGTTATAATATATAATTTATGTAGCATTTGTTCCTTGTTGCGAACACAAGCTGTAATATCTATTTTTAATAGCACTCTTGGAATTTCAATAATGGACAAACAAATTGGAACGAATAGAGTACAAAAAATGTAAAAAGTTGAATAAATAATAACAATATTTTTTTTGCTCGACAAAAGAACATATTAAAAAGGAGAAGAATGTACTAGCACACCCAATAGTTAGTAAGGAACCAATCAAATGAATATACATAAATAAAACAAAACAAAAGACAAAAGACTCCGTCTACACTTAAGAGGGACTAAAACAACACTTGCTCTTAACAACAGACCTAAACCAAGAAAACAAGAAAGGGGCCCAACAGATTGGTGAAACATCACAAGAAAGGGGCCCATCTTCATTTGAAACCATCTGATTGAGCTTATAGCCCATTATACACCAATAGGCTTTCAATAGACCACAGCCATGTGAGAATCATTGATAAGCAGAAGCAACAAAATAGCACAATCAACAATAGCAGTGGAATAGCATCAACAAATTGGATTCCAAAAGGCCAACATAAATTCCATAAAAGAAGTAGGAGCAACAGCAATATATTAGAAACAATAGCCAGAGCAGCAGTACAAATTGGATTCCACTAAATTTTGCTTGCCCATAAATGTCTAGCCTTCAGCTTGCTCCATCAAAGATGAAATTGGAAAGACTTCACAAAGAACCCTAAATCATAATTGAAGTACGTCCAAGTTAGTCACCTATTCATTCGGCATTCTAACTACAAAAACAACATGCATTAGATAACATACCGTAGTTTTCCATTTGGGCTTTTCTTATCAAGAGGGTACAAAAAAATACCACCGTAAAGCAACATGTGATGGACATCAGCCACCATGGTGCACTAAACAAAAGGATTAGGAAACAGAATAGATAACTGATAACAAAATCATTGCAGTTTTCATTTGTCACCATGTTTAGATGGACAACAAAAAAAACCTCCACAATTCAAGATAAGATGAACTCAGCCAAAAAGAAAACGTTTTTTTTCGCAAATGTGTTGATCAAGAGGATCCAGAAATGACATGATACAAGTCAAGGTATTGATTAGAGATATCAAAATCTGACGCATGATAGAAGATAAACTTACTTCAAAAATTTCATATGTTTTTCCCTGGAAAAATTACTGAGAACCACCCAAAACATATCAACGACGTAGTACTCCTGTATACAGAAATAACAAGTAGAGGTTAACTGATACCACAGTTAAAAGTACAGATATCTAGGGATCAATCATAGGGGAATCATTACTAAAATCCATTCGAACCTTTTACAAATAAACAGCTGCACATAACATGTCACTGGCAGCCAGAAATGAGTTGTTATGTAGCAACATTAGATAGAGGTCTCAACCAGATCGCACCGCAAATTACATGCCATTCAATTGCCAAATCCGCAAACAAAAGGCAAAAAAATAAAAGAGATTCCTCATCAGTGATATGGTTCAGCTTGATCCATTATTTAGGGAGCCAAAGCAGGAAGGAGCAGAATTGAGCTATAGCAGCCAGAAGAGTAAATGATTCCATAAGAAGTATGATAAATGATGCACATAACTTGAACCTTGCACTTGTCTTTTCCTTCACAAATTCTTTCCAATCACACATTGTATTGTCATTAGCAGGTTGGAGCTTCAATTACTTTTCTGCATTTGGAGCTTTTTTTATTTTCTTAACCAGTCTTGATTTAGAGGCCCTCCAAAGTTCACCCATCTTCTTAAAAATGTTTTTTTTTCTGCCATTCGTCATCTACTTTATACCTTACCTGCAATGTCATTGTGTCACATGATCATTTAATTTTCGTATAGCAAAGAGCAATTCATAAATCAAAAGTTGAACCAAGTAATTTTGAAAATTAGATACTAGAAGGAATTTAGATACTAGAAAAGTTACTCCACCTGGATGAATTTTCATAGAACTTCTTTCATCTGCAAAGTAATCTTCCACCAATCTGTAAGTTTTATAAGTACGATCTCTTGAACTAGCAGCCAAAAGAAAGAAGACAAACTGACGGATTCATCACAAATTTGTTGGCCCTTGTCATTGTACTCAACTTCAACCTTACTACCATCATCCATGGGAATCGTCTTCAGTTTAGTTGGTCCTCTCATTTATTTTGGATTACCTTACTGTTAGGCCATAATAAACACATCAAAGCTACATCAGGACTTTATATGAGGGCCTCATGATTAACACTTTAACTCTTGTAAAGTGGATGCTAAAATCAGGAGCTAATCACTCAAACCAACCACAATGGTTTAACTTCCTCTGTATTCATGGTCTATCACAAGTCTTTGGCCTCACACACCCAGCACGCCATCCCGCAAACACCACAAAAAACTTCAATCGAGTCTACTATGATGGGTTGTGGAGTATATTGAATGGAAGAGTTGTTTCTCAACCCGCAACTAGTATCTTGGTGGATCAACCACCGCATTGCTTACCCAAACATTTGATATGCCATTGTAGTAACAGACATGAAATTTGAATTGAAGTCTCTTTACATATCTAAGGTACTAAATTGGTACCAAAGCAAAATGTAATCCATTTAATGGGTTCTTTCTCTTTCTTCACAAAAAATATCCTTGCTTACAAAGCCCATGGTAACAAATTTAGTCTAATTGTTTGTTGTATTATTGCAATACATAAGCACTAGTGGTCCAGTGGTACAGACCCGGGTTCGATTCCAGACTGTTGCATTTTTTTTTTTTGGCACCCATCTTAAATGTATTAGAATTAGCACGCACTGCAGGGTTAAAGTTTTCTATTTATTACGGTAGTGCTTATCTCAACCAATACTAGTAAAATCAGATTCTATGTGCCTACTACTAGGAATAATATTTTAGCCGTTAGGGCTTCTCGCTATTTTAGCAAAAAAACCAAAAATCAAATATGCATGAATAATCTAGAGAAGATGTTAAGCAAAAAAAAAATTCTAGAGAAGAGAAATTGATTACCATGAGATGAAACGTTCTTCCAAACAAATCACTGAATCTTTAAACCATAGACGAAGGAACAGTGTCGATTGTGGTCCTGCACAAAGAAGCTCGAAAGAGGCCGATCGATTGGGAAACCGAAAAAACTCGAGAGAAAAGAGATCGATAACCCTATTGCAACCTCCCAAGCCTTCTCCCGAACAAATCCACTGATTTTCTGAACCAGAGATGGAGGAAGACGCAATGTAAAGGAAAGTGAAACAGCAATCGTGGACGAAGGAAACAACAGTTGTGGGTGAAGATGGGAAAATGAGGGAAACAACGAAATGTTCGGCGCTTAGGCTTTTTTTTACAGCTTTTAGGGGTTCTCCACAGCCTTGGGCGTCTGCTACGATAAACCAGCCAACTTTTTTCAATACTATAGCGATTTCATAATGCTATTAAAACATAAAATAAATGTTATTAATAACTAATGTTACTTCTTTTATACAATTCATAGCATTTTACTAATAAATGCAATTGACAACTCACTTTTTATAACATTACTGAAAATCTGCTATAAATAAATGCTATTAATTAAGAATTTTATTGTAGTATTCATAGTTTCAACCCCTCATTTAGAAGTACATAAACCTACTTAGATCCACTTGAAGTGATCTTACGATCTTCCTTAATTTTTAAGACAGAGTCAGCAAAATACATGAATTAAAATTCATTTTTCTAACAAGAGCAACCAAAGTTGAAAGCAATTGAAGGATGTAAAATTAAATTAAACCTAATTGGAGTTTTTACCGAACTATAGGCGAGGGTTTAGCTCGACAAAGAGGTGTCTTGTGCACAAACATACTGTCGAGCAGCAAATGATATTTGTCAACCAGGAAAAGGCAATTAAATAGTAAAAAATTGGATAAAGAATAAGTATTACACATGACTAGCTTGAGACCAGTTCCAAATAGAGAAGGATGAGAAGTTGATGAGCGCATACTCTTGCATGTTTATCGGCTCACTATCCCCATTGTGGCATTCGTGTGCGAGAGAATGCATTTTATAATCAATATTGCACGTAAGATATTTCTCGGTCCGTTGTAGAATAATTACTTTAAAGGAGTACTTCACATCGTTTATATGATGCATGATTGTTCCTATCAAGTCCTGGGGTTCAGAAGCACATCGTCAAATCTATCATAGCCAGGAAAGCATCACGGATTAAAAGAAATCCCGAGAGACCGAGGGTTGGAGTTCAACATGCCAAATTTACAGAATTACAGAAAGTTCATCTAGATGGCCCAAAAAGTCCAACGGGATGACCCTTTAACACAGGAAACCATGATAATTCTATACGAGCTCTTCGTGAAGACATTAGGGAAGACCTACTTACTATCAATGCCCTTTGCCGAGTGAAACCTTCAACCGTAAGGATGAACATAATTTGAATTTTACTATGTTCCACTAGTTTCAAATCATCATTCATGACATCAATTCACATAGTAGAATTATCAAGTTTCATGGCTTGTAAAACTAAACGAGATCCTTAATGGCTCATACATTAACATAGATTCTTGTAGATCAATCACATAATCATTTAAATATAGCAAATGCTACATTTTATGACTATTCTAAAAATTTTACATTGATTACAATCTCATAAATTTTACATTGATTACAATCTCATTATGGAGTGATCAACAACTATTTTATTGTTCTATACTAATATGTTGTTTAACAACTATAAGAACATCAAGACTTACTTGAAGTTGTGACTTATCACTCCCACTAATTTCACCACCTTTAGAGAATTTGAAAATTATCGATTTTTATTATTATTCTCATACTATGGTTGGATAGTAAATTCATACCCTTTGAATTTTTCTGAACCAATAATGTCACTACAGATCATTCTAAAATTCAAATTCTTTTTATGAGACTTATAGACAACCATATATATGTTGGTGTCTTAAGTTCGGTTTTCTTCCTCTTTACAATTGCTTTAATAGGAACCTGATTGACATATAAATGGGTAAAGATGTTCACAACATAAGGGATATTTTGGATTTAGTATTCATATAGTTTTAACCATGTCTATTAATGTACGATTATGCCTTTCAGCCGATGTATTCAGTTTTGGTATTTCTAACATAGTTCTTTTCAAAGTGTTTAGAAAATGACCATAGACATTACCCAAAATCAATAGACCTTCTATAATATTGACCACATATAAATTACATGATGACTCTTATCTTTTTTTCTTTTTGTCCTACCTCAACAATATGCATCTAGAAAGCATTCATAAGTTAAAATTTTTCTTACAATAGAAAAATGGTAACATAATGCAAAAGTCATCTATGGGTGTAATTGGTTTCACAATTAAAAGATAATGTCTATATGTATCACTATAAGAAATTCATTATTTCTTGTAACGTTTTTTATAGTATATATATATATATATATATATATATATATATACTTGGTTTACAGTTAATACAATCCACACTCATAAAAAATAAAAAATATTAATTCAGAAAAAATTCATAATACATATTTTTCAATATATAAATTTTTTTGAAAGTAATTTTCAATCGATCATGCCACAAGATAGAGGTATTTTCATTCATGTGACTGTGATCAAAAGCAATATCGGGATATGGAGGATTTTTAAGAAAATAGTCATCAAACATTGGTTTGTACAAATCATCATAAATGTACCATAACTCATAAGAGGTACCTTCAATTACAATAAAAGATTTATCCAGATCGAAGATAAAATTTGTATCAAAATCAAGTTTGGAAAAAAACACAACACAATGTAAACAACATAACGAATGCAAAGTGTTTAGTACAAATGTCAACGATGACCAATGTAATAACCCTAATTTTTAATTAATAAAAATAATTTTTCTGTTACTATTATTTTAATTCAAGTTTTTAAATTTAAAGACCGCTTGAACGACCTGTTCAAATTCTGAACGGGCAAATTGCAGATTTAAGGTCATTAATGATGGGTAAACGTTTTGAGATTGAAATTATTTGAGAATTCAATTGATTTGATTATGTATTAATGGCTTAAATCATTATTTAAATAACAAAGGATGTTCATTTTCTTTCCCCACATGAAATCATATTGAAATCAGACAGTTTGAGAGAGAATATAGTTGGAGTTTTTGTGTTCTTGAGTCATTCTTGAAGGGAGGTTCTACCTTAGCGAGATCCATGAACCCAAGGTCCTTTCGTTAGCTAAGTCTTTAAGATCTAGGTAGGGGAAAACACATCCAACTCTTAGAGGTCGGATTATAGTAGGATCGCATGTTAATTTTTGAATTTGAAAAGCATATTAGAGGTTAGGGATATGAAAGCATGAAATTTGTTTTACTTAGAGTATGGATAAGGATCGAGGGTGTTCAGTTTTTGATTTGATCAAGAACAGAAAATTAGAGTTGCTAAAAAAGACAGTTCACTCGAGCGAGTTATAGGCCGCTTGAGCGAGCTATAGGGCACTTGATCCAACCTGTTTGTATTATGGCAGATTCTGACATTTTTGAACTAGAAATCAGAAACTCAAAAATTAGAATGAATGCTCGAGCAACCTACTAAAATTCAGAAAGTATACAGAATGTTAACTAGGCCTTCTGGGCCGTAAATCCAAATCACAACCTACACTGTTTTGCATGAACACATTGCACAGGCATGCACGAACATATATTGTATGATCGCGAATTTTCGTGGAGCTACGTGTGAGCGGTTAACAAACTGTGACCATGAATGTATGTAGTCGTATGTTGATAATGTTATAGTGGTATGATTATGGTCTATGTCGATAAAAGTTGTGAGGTGGATAGTAGTGTTGATGACAATGGAAATCTAAGTTTAACTGGACGAGTTAACCAATGTTGTGTATGAAAAGTGTTGATATGGCCATCTTGATAGATTAATGAGGTCGTTGTGCCAACCATTGAACGTAATTAAGCCATCGTGCTATAAACAGTAGTTAATGAACTAGATTGAGATTTGGGTGATTATATGAAAACCTAGAAACCACGTTAGGAACATCGATTTGAATGCCGCCGTAACACATAAGCAGAGAATGTTAGGTGATTATTATAAGTAGTGAAATATGTAGAGAATAAGTAAGTTTATTAATAAAAAAATAGATTATTGGTGGCCGTCGTGCCTTATGTTAGGTTCTGGGCGTCGTCCCGTTTCATTAAGGACCCAAACTAAGAGATAAATGTATTCAATTGGAGGTGATTGCAAAGTGCATATATGTCGATAGCTCTAGACCCTAAGGGAGTGACGACCTTATCTTTGGCGACCTTCAGCCAGTAAAGAGGCGACAACTAAGGTTCATTGCTGCCTGATTTGACGAAACCACATATTCGGTTGGGTTAATTAGAGTGAAATAGGTATTGACTTGAGTAGACGGTAGAAAATTCTCTGTCTTACCTTGTTAAAGACTTGTCAATATCAACCGAGTACTCTACACGAGATAGTTGGGTAAGAAGAAATATTAGGAAAAAGGGTATTCTTAAAAACTTAAAACAATGGAAGCATAATAAACCTACATGAATTTACTTATACACTTGATTATTATTCATGGTTTACATGTCCTACTGTATATTTGTATCTATGGATTTGGTTTGTCAGTATTTTCTTATTGAGTTTCTTAACTCATCGGTGCAATTTCTCTGCCCCTAGTATTTCGTACCAGATATTGCGGAGCAGCTACAGTACCCTTCCGAGCATGAAGAGCCGAGACTTGTCGAAAAAGATCATGGTGGCGTTTGACTACCCTACCCTTAGTAGTAGGAGTGTACATGGTCCGGAATATATCAGTTATGTAAGAATTCAGAACCAAACCATATCTAACAGTTCTAAAGAATTGAGAATCATAATCAGACCGTTATATATATGGACCAAACTAGAATCAAATCATTAGATCAATCCGGTTCTAAACCATGTTAGCATTAAAAAATTGACAAAAAAAATATAAATGGAATAACACTAATTTTTTAAAATTGCAAACAAAATAAACAACGTAATAATTGTATTAATTTCATTAATCTTAAAACCGAATTCGTACATCTAAAAATCTTGTGGAAAACACAACTACATTAAGAATGAAAGAGTTTTTGATTTTAAGAAATAGAAGGATTGTGACATTTTTAGGAGAGTGGAAGAGTTGTAAAACTATATATACTATATATATATGTGTGTGTGTGTGTGTGTGTGTACATATATATATATATATATATATATAAATGAAATTAATTGCATTAATTTCATTAATCTTAAAACCGAATTCATACATCTAAAATTTTTGTGGAAAACACAGCTACATTGAGAATGAAAGAGTTTTTGATTTTAAGAAATAGAAGGATTGTGACATTTTTAGGAGAGTGGAAGAGTTGTAAAACTATATATACTCTCTATATATGTGTGTGTGTGTGTGTGTGTACATATATAACTAAGATCGGTTCGGTCTGGTTTAACGTTTTTTTCGATTTTTTTGTACATCCCTGTTTAATAGCTCTGTTTACTTTTATTTTGGAATAAAGGAATATAAACTCTAAGAAGTATTTATGTTATTTTAATTTCCACACTTTTAACTCTGATTAAACTTAATTTCCTATTGTGTTAATAATAATAAAAATATTTTCGTAATTTACATTTCAATTGATTTAATAATTGAATAAAAAAATTTAAATAATATCCTGAGAAATCGAGGTGTTATAACCAACTTTTAAAATAATATTCAACAATAAGTCACCACAACTTTAATATGAGTTTTAGTCTCTCCACAATCATTAATGAAAATAACAATATCAAAGTCATTGTCAAAAGCAGTAGGTCATAATTAAATCACTTAATCTTTGAATTAGGAACTTCAATTAGTTAGGTTTGATTTAAAACTTACAACGTAAATGCTTATCTTTTCTTTCGAATCATGCTCTACATTCATGACAAGTTTTCTGATAATACCTTCTAATTGAGTCACTTTGGTGACTTTCAATTTATCATAACATAGATATTCAGCCAAAAACCCAATTTTACATGATATTAGGTGAATAATAAACAAAATATGACAAAAATTCCTCATATACGTATATCACTATTCATAGGCTTTTATAAATAAAAGACATTAATAATTTTGAGCGGCATAAATAAAATTTATAACAATTATGTATAAGATACCGATTACACATTAATAGTCTTAAATAAAATAAGATCAACTTTTTTTATGCCCATAATCAATTATAGTTGGACACACACCATGTGTAAACATTAATTACCATTCCCATCAATTGAAATTTCCTCGAAGAATATCTACCATTCCGAGAAACCGATTCAATTAACACAAAAAGTCGAAGGACAACCAAACGGGGTACACTCGACTACTGTTATTGCCGTGTCCTTGAAATTCATAGGTTTTGTTAGAAAATTACGATATTCATAAATTTAATGCTCTGATATCATATGTAAGGTTTTTTTAATAGTTAAATAATTAATTTATGTTTATGTCAGGATTTTAAACTATTATGACCTCACAAATTAAAATGTAATGCAGAAATAAAATAATCAAGAGTAGTATATCCGTTTTTATGAAGACGATTAACATATCTGGATCTATCCATTCAGAACTCAAACGACTCCATAATTAATCATAGCATTTGTATTTTTACAAAGAGCATTAAGCCTTAAATGAAAACCGAGTTTCTCTCACTTACCTTATTTTCTAGCAATTAGTCACTTTTAATTTGATGGAAAACTGACCATATGCACTTTTACAGGCAGAAAGATGACTATTTTTGTAATTGAACTGTAAATTTTATTTTCCATTAAAGTAGAAGTTTTATTGGAAGCTGCTTCATCTATTGACCATTTTCTAAAGGCGAATGCAAAATATGGATAGTTTCATAATAGTAAGTAGAAATAAACTTTTAACCTGTTTGAGCATTTTTTTCCAATTAGTTTTTTTATAATAGTTTGGTCGTATACAAACCAAAATGGACCCCAGGCCCATAGTTCTGACGTATTATCATTTGGACTGATTAGATTATTAGATTATTTTTTTGTTCTTATATGTAATTTTTTGTGGATTATTGATTCATATCGACAAGAGTTTTTAAAAAAATTATAAATAATGGACTAAATTTAAAAAAATTCAAAAAAACAAAAATAATTCAAAAACAAGATTTTTTTACGACTTATTCATTGTCTTTAGTGATATTTTTTTAATTTTTTAATATAATTTTATACTTTTTAGAATCCTTTAATTAAGACGGACTAATAATTTACAAAATATTAAGACCAAAATAACAAATACAAAAATAAATTGAATAAAAATAAAAAAAATAATCTGAAAAAATTTATTAAGGCAAATGGAGCCATAAGCTTGATCTGTCGCCATCACTTTTGGGCTGCAAGCCATTATTATTTAGGGCCCCCATAATAGTTTCTCTTCTCATCTCTTAGGGAGCCATGTATGGTTATCTATTCGTCGCCCATAATACAGCTTGAGCAGTTCACCGACAATCGATTGGGATTGAGATTTTTGTGTATAGTCTTTAGAGCCAGTTTTTTTTCCGAAAGTACGGATCCAATATTATTATTGAATTATGTTATTCTTTATAAAATTTAGTTTAGTTTAGTTTAGTTTATTAAATTAAATAATTTAAAATGAGTGTTGATCGCATTAAATATAGAGTTTGGTTTGATTGTAAAAAAAAATGACATGAACTAGCACAGATACCCCTAGAATGTTATAACAAGTTTTCGTGTAATCCGAAACCATCCTGCCTCAAGTGAAGAACACAATTATCAATTGCATAGCAATTCGAGTTGTCACATCCAGATTTGTTTACTGCTTAGACTCCGAAGATAATATTTGGGGTTCAAATTTTATCTCAACCCTCTCTCTATCTATATCTTATCACATTTCATATTCTCCTTCTATTTACGCAAATACTATTACTATTTACTAATTACAAGATTGTTATTATTAATTATGAAAATACTATTAACCTATTCATATCTACCATTCACCTTCTTCAAAAAATACTCAAACAAATTTTTTTTAATTATTTACTCCTCTATAATAATTCTTCACTTCTATTATATCTCCCTCTTAATATATCCACAATATCCCTAAGTTTTGATCGGCAACAAACGGGTAGGGGCAGAACCACATTAAGACAAGGCCCGGGACCTTTCAAAAATGGCCCCCCTAAGGTTCGAATTTTGATTCTACCATTGCAGACGGGCAGTATTTAAAAATGTTCACTAAAAAAGAAAAGAAAATCCATCGATTTTGATGTTGTTGGTAGAAGCAGATAAAAGCATCGGAGAAAAACACACCAAAAAAGCCCAAAACTAAACTAGAAAACCATACAAGAGTCAGCCGCAACCATCCAACAGAAACTCCACTAAGAGAGGCATGCACTGCTTACATATAAAACAATACATATCACGGTAAATGTACCACGCATGCATGAATAAAGTATACCGTGTTCACTAGATTATAATTCCCTAATTTGCTTTCCCTATGTGCTAGCTTAGTATATTTAAGTTTATTAATGATTATATTTATCGGGGTATAGGCTGTTTTATCTTATTATAAAGAAGCTCAACATATAAATTGGCAAAAAGAAGTAACAAAACAATAAAATATTGCAGGTATATATGAGAGAAAATATACTATTTTTTCCACATTTTAGGTTTTCCCACAAGTTTTTACTCCTATGAAAAAAAAATATCAAAAAGAATTCTAATCGAATATACTCGTCAAAAATCATAAAACATATAAAATTTTAGTGAATTCTACACTCTAGATTCCCAATAAAAAATTCAGATATATATGATTTTAGTGGGTTTAAAAATTACGTCCTTCACTACAAATTTGGACATGCTTAAGATTCTTAAATATAGAATTGCTGATTTCACAACCAACAATATATATATATATACCCAAAAATAATTCCTCCTGTCGTAATTTTATTGATTTGATTGATATCACAATTAAAAAAATATTGGGAAATTAATAATTTATATTCGCTCAGTGCCCGAGTATTATACATGAGATGACCAATCCCAACAATGTGCTCTTATCTATCTTATTATAAAGAAACAGTCTTTAATTTGGTGTGAACAAAATTTGAGCTTAGCTCGCACTTTCTCTTTCTAAAAAATCCCATTACAAAACCTCTTTTAACCCTAATAATTGAAAGGTTATTTATGTAAAATTATTCCACAAAAAACTACTCCAAATTAAAAAAAGGTCAAAAAAACTGTTTAAAAATAAGTACTGCTCTATTTTTATAGGCTTAACAACATCTTCACTTCTAGCCACTTTTCAACAATTTGCCCAATTTTTTCCTCCTATCCAATGAACAGGATTCATGGATTTCTGAGCCTTGCGCTCTTGGTTTCTCTCTCTATAGTACTCACTCTTTGTGTTTTTATACATGCATCGCGTAAACACCCATTGCTACTATGTCTATATATACACATATTCATTCCGCACTTAAATATCATACATAATACCTGAGTGGACCAAAATATTAATACATATATACATACAGATATACATATATGTATATGTATAAATAAATATACTTATAGATATGTGATGGTGATACATGTGGCACTAAGGAAGACAGCAAAGTGCACTAGGAAGACAAACTTATCAGGGCGATAGAATGAAGTGATCGCACTACCCCCAAAACAAGGGACAACTGATGCAAACAACACAAACTTGTCAAGCATATTGTGAAAAAGGATAGATTATACATATATAGTCATATATGCGTGTATATACAGAACCATACAAATATATGTATCCATTGATTGATTCTGCTGATCTACTCCATAATAGAGAACAAACACCGCATCTAAAGGGAAAACAACTTACAAACAGTTAACAACAAAAGGATCCCCATATTCCTCCTAAAACAAGAAAAAGGGAAAAACAAGATAAAAGACAAGAAGGAGAAAAAAAAAAAAAAAAAACAAAGATTAATTTGTTGATTCTCTCTACTTTTTTGTAACCAGATTTTTTTAATTTAACTTACACATACCTTGACTAATTCGAAAATTCTGAAGTTAAACGATCGATGACCATGTCCTTGTTGATGGTCTCTCTCTACCTGTTGTGCAGAGGATTAGCTCCTGTTGGAATACCCCTCTTTTCTTCAGTTGCGTTGCAGGAAGCATTACAAGGAGAAGAAAAACTGGAAACTCGCGTGGAATTTGCAAATCCCAAAGCCACTCTGATGATAACAAGCTCACAGCTGGTGAGAAGAATCAGCAGAATCAATGGTTCAACTAGAGAACCCATTTTGATCAATAATGGAGATGCCGAAACCAATGAAATCTTAGTGATATATATATTAAAGTCAATTCATAAACAGACCTCCAATGAATTCGATCTGTGGTGATATGAGTAGAGAACAGTTACTAAGTAATACTTTTGATTGAAGCTGAAGAAGTGGTGGGGTTACAAGTGAGAGCTACAAGTAGAAACAATACGGATCCTCGGCCGTGAAACATCAATGGCGAATTGAATCAGGGAACAGGTTGTACGATACAGAGGAAAAGTTTTGTCAGAGCATGGTTTTGTGATTTCAAAAGCATAAATGAAATCGGCTCTGGGCTACTACAGGGCACCTCCTTAGAACTTGGCACTGGGTCCTCTTATTTGGTACTATATTCAAGGTGCTTGTGGTAGGTTTGAATATAAAACTACTTACTTAATTGTTTATGTTATAAAATTTATTACTATTGTGAAACAGCAAAAGCTATTAGTATTTCCTGCAAAACTAAATTCCAAAAACCATGGCCTGACAAATAAAGAGTAGATTTCACGCTTTAATGAAATTATTACTAAGCTGGAAAAAAAATTAATAATATTTCCTGCACAACTGAAAATCAAGTTTTCAAATTACTTGGAATCCTAAATCCGGTCCCTATACTGCCCAAATCTAACTTCTCCACAGTCAAATTTTATGCCGTCATATAATCATAGTTAAGCTACAACAATAATTAATAGTGTTTTCAGGTTTCAAAATTACTATTACTTAGATTTCATTATTTAGAGATCCCAAATTTTGCATGTGAACATATAAAAAAGACATATTTATATATGTCAAGTCTATACCCTTGTGGTAACACTCGCGTATCTATGTGATTCTTAGAGCAACGAACCATAATCACTACACATCGAACAATTGCAAACAATATAAGGAGCTACATATTATACAATGATACAAGAGTTTTTTTTTTTTCCCTCCAAATTTTAAGGGTAATCAAACTATGTAAGAAAACTAGGTTATGATAAATCTGATCATGGTGTATTAATTGATCATATCAATTTTGATAATGAGCTCGAATTTATTGATTGGACATGAAATATATATATATATATAGATTGGCGTTTGTCGGTTGTGATAAATTACGGTTTTGCTTAACTTTATCTTGATCAAAATCATGAATATTTTTCATCATGGTATATCTTGTTTTGTAAAATTTAAATTGGCGTTGATGTTCACTGGTTGTGGTAATTAAAACTATAACTAGTTCGATCACACCAAATTAAGTTACTATAAAAATGAGTAATGGACTAGGTGATCACACTAAATTAAATGGTGTGTTTGGTTGAGTGTTTCTGAAACAATTTTTAGGAAAAAAAATTCTGACATGTTCTTTGGTGTAAGTGTTTCAGAAAAAATTTGAGAGTTAAATTTTTTTTTTGTTTTTTTGAGGTGTGTGTCTCTGTCTATTCTTTTATAGAGAAATAAATATTATTTGAAAAAAAAAGTAAAAATGTTTGGAAATTTTTTTTCTAAAGAAGCAATCGAATAAAATGTTGTATTCATTTGATGCCCAGATTACTCCTTTCGGCCCAATTCCAAAGAGGAAGCCCCAGGTCACCCGAATTAAATTTGGGCCTGTCTAGGCTCTCTAATTTGGACCAGTCTAGTTCGAAATAGGCTTCTTCTAATTCACAAATCTTGGGTCTGATAGTGGTCAACCCAAAAACCCGGTAGAAGTTTCACGGATTCAAAACGCCATGGATAAGTCAAGGATAATTCCAATCAGATCACTGTGGATGTTTTTTGGTTAAGTATAAGGCTAAAATTTTAGATTCAATAAACTTCTCACATTTGATATTATTCATTTTTGTTTTCAAAATCGAATATTCAAGTTAGCTTATGTTTACCTTAACAAATTCTAAAGGCATGAAATTAACTACGAGGCAAATCTCGAGTTGTTATGAATCAACAATTAAGAGCTTAAATGTTCTCGGTTTTGAGTTTATGGACCGACATCGATGACCTTCGAATAATTTAATTCACATGCTCAGTAATGCTATTTATAACAAAAAGAAAAAAGACTTGGTTTATTTGAAAAATTCTTAGTATGTGTGCCGAATAATTAATGGGTTTAAGAAATTTCAAACGTCTTTATTCAACAGAAACAGTAGGAGAAAAATATTTGAGTAGACAGAGACAATGCTCAAGAAAAAGGATGTCTCTATGTGGATTTGGGGAACCGTAGTGTACTTAATTTCTTATAGTGAGAGTGCAATACTGATAAAATAATGTAATTTTGTTCGTTTTGCTCTCGAAATTATATTTTTTTAATTTTTCACACGAATTATTATAAAAACGGTATAATTTTAAGGACAAAACAAACAAAATAATATTATTTTACCCGCAATACAAATACAAAGAAGTGCATTGCATCTATGAACCCGTCTCTACATGGACCACATTGTCAGTCTTTCAATCCCACACACATAAGATATTTTTACTTCCTTCAGTTTTTTCTGGTAGAAGCAGTTTGCCGTTAGCGGGTCACGAGTTGGCACATGGCGGTTGCAGTCCTATTCTCCTGTTTGGAAAAAGACTTTAATTTGTTTTGAAGATGAGAATCGTTCACATCTTTTCGTGAAGACCACGGTTAATCGTGGACCGTTCCCTCGTTATCCTTTCCCCTAAGAAAAATAAAGGCACGCTTAAATTCAAACTGAAAAGGATTGCATAGGCCAAAGTTCAGGTTTGGTGTAGAAAATCAGAAAAAATATTTTTACATTGGGGTTTTAATAATTATTCCCATTCTGATAAGCTAAAATAGAAACGTCTGTGTTTGTCAAACTTAAAACTATCAATGAAAACTCACAAATAATTATAATAACGGAACAGATCAGAACGAATATCTAAATATCGTATTCGATACTAAAAAATTATCTAATATTTGAATTTTTCTCCTAACGGATATTCGTGAAAACTCACATTGTATATACAAATACTTAAAAAAACAACAAAGTTTGGTAGCAATTCACTCTTATATATGTATATATATAGTTTGGTTCGATCATACTGTCATTCTCTGATTCTGGGAGTCGAAGTGAATACTTTAATTGAACAGTATATAACATTGATGGTGCAACTAATGAACTATAACCGTTGAGACCTTTTAATTGTCGTCTGATCCTCCGCTATTCCAAATTCATTCACAACTTTTTTAAATTTTCAACAAAGGTAATATCTACTAGTGTAAGTATACATGTACATAGACTCGCGAGGGAAGAAGGTGGCAGAGGGGTGTGGCCTCATGATGATGAAGATAGAAAAGGAGAGAGGAGGTAATGTCTACTAGTGCAAGTATACATTTACGTACATATAGGAATATATATATATATATATATATATATATA
>JABCMJ010017722.1:0-12560 GCA_014822125.1 Arbutus unedo
GAGCTGCTATTCACATAGCATCCAATCCAGTTTTCCATGAACGAACTAAACACATCGAAGTAGATTGTCACCTTGTACGAGAGAAATTAACCGGTGGTGTTATTGCTACTCCTTTTGTGTCTACCAATGCCCAGTTAGCCGATATGTTTACTAAGCCGTTGTTCAAACTACGGTTGGAGTTACTTTGTGACAAGTTGGGACTTATTGATATTTATTCTTCAGCTTGAGGGGAAGTGTTAGAATATTAGAATAAAGTAGTTAGTTTAGTCCCACATTGGTTATGTGAGGAAACTTGTGGTCTATGCACTCAATATAAATAAAGCTATTGTGTTAGGGTGTATAATCATCTTACACACTTCTCTCTTTCTTTTCTATCCTGATATAAAAAAGAATGAACAAACTCTATTAAGAATTGAACGAGAAATTGACTCTCAAAGTGTGCTCCATGTGAGAAGGTGAAAAACCACCTAATCCTGCATAGGAAAACCATGTTGCAAATATAAGCATATTAATCTCAAGTTTGCTCAAGGGTTTGGGACCTTTGGGCGAACCAAAGTTTCTTGAAGGAGGGAGGACCTAGGTAATGTGGGCTTTGACCCAAATTACCACACACCAGCTCGCGCTCTCTTGTTGCCTGTGGACCGTGATCGGTGCAGTAGATTGCTCAGAAGTCTGCGCTTACTTGGACTTGGGCTTAGGCTTAGGCTTAGGCTTAGGCGTAATGACTCGGTTTTGTACCCGTGTGCACTTGGATGGTCTAAGAGCGGAAGAGCCTGAGATTCTTCCTCTTTAAATTCCCACTTTCTGTCTTCATGGTTGTATTGAACAGCCTTCATTTTTGCTGCTGTAAAGTCTCCATTCAATCAGAATTAAGTCTTGCTATTGATGAACAGATTCAAGGCAGATTGCAGCTGAAAGATCCCCTGTTGAATATAAAGTGGCACCTTGGTATCTTGTTTCAACTCACTTCCAACACTTTGAAAATATCCCAGAAAACCCAGAGCCTCTCTCTTTCGTGTTTTGCCTTCTGTTTTTGTGATTCTGTTCCAGTAAGAGAAAGTATACCACAATCTGTTCGCTACTGCTACTATTCATCCGTCGTATCCTGGGGGGCAAATCCATGTTGGACAAATCCTCCAGCACTTTGGCGAGGTGGCGAATTTGTCTTAAGGACACCGTGTATTGACACGGACCCATTTGATCTACTGTAGTTGTTACAAATTTTATAGTATCATATTGTTCTGCTTCAGATTCTATTTTTTGTACTTGTTCATGATCTTGTTTGTTCTAGTTCAATTTCTAGAATTAGTTAATATTTTTTCAAGTTTTCAGCATTGTTTTTCCATACAATCTTAAGGCAGATTTTCTTCCACTATAAACAGTTTCTGGATTTGTTTCGAAAAATGGTTTTTAACAGAAACATGTTCTGGTATTGTTACTAGTTAGTTTTGTTTAATTTTTTTTGGAAAAATAAAATGGTTCAATTTCACACAACAACCCGCGCCCCGCCGCCCCCCCCTGCGCGGCCATTTAGATTAATAGATCTGATTTTCTTAGCAGTGTACTATTTTGTGTTGATGTGTTTAGTAATATTCTATTTCTATCTTTTTTAGACAGATTGTGGTTTTTGGAAAGGAAAAAAGGTTTTAGTGAGACAAGTCCCACAACCTAGGTTTTCATTTCTTTGCTATTGAGACAAGTTTGGCCAATTGATGGAAAAACGGGAAAACTGATCTTGGTTGTTGCATAACTAGTGCGTTGGTATTATTTTTGGATATTAGTTTATTTGTTTGTCTCTAACAAGACTTGGTGATTATTTTCTTTGTGGGATATGTCTTTAGATCTATTCACTTATAGTGTTTTGATCTAAATTTGAGAAATGGAAAATCAACAAGGAATGTTAGTGGCAACAATGGTGGCAACGTGATCCCTGTTGGTGGGGATATCTTGAATCACGTAATAACGGCTCTGTATGCTTCAGCTACAGTCCCGATAGTGGTTCCGTCGGTTACATTTGTTTCAGTGAGCCATGGAGAGAAACGAGACAAATTCCATAGTGTGGATTTCAAGAGGTGGCAGCAGAGGATGTTGTTTTACATGATCACCCTTGGCCTTGCAAGGCTTCTAGTAGAAGATGTCCCTATCATTGATGAAATGATCAGGACAAGCCAGTGGTGGATGCAGTACAGGCCTAGAAGGAATCAGACTTCTTGTTTTGGAACTACGTTTTGAACTGCTTGCACGATACACTTTACAATGTGTATAGTGTCAAAGAGATAACCAAGGAATTGTGGCCGTCCTGTGACAAGAAGTACAAGAGTGAGGATGCTGGGTCCAAAAGGTTTGTTGTGGGCCGGTTCTTGGACTACAAAATGATGGATTCAATGACTGTGACAAGTCTAAGAACTCCAGGTTATTCTGCATGAGATCCATGCCAAGGTAATGGTACTGAGTGAGACCTTTCATGTGGCAACATCATTGAGAAGTTGCCCCCTGCTTGGAAGGGCTTGAAGAACTAATTGAAGTACAAGCGGAAGGAGATGAAAATCGAGGATCTTATCACCAAGCTCAAGATTTAGGAGGATAGCAAGGGCACAAACAGGAAGGTTGGGAGCTCTTTTTCTCTAAGGCAAATGTGGTGGATGAATGACCAGAGTTCTTGTCATAAGAAGAAGCACGTTGACAAGGGCTCAACCTAGGTCCAAAGTGTAATTTCCCAATTTCTCGAGATATTAATTTAAACCTTTATACATCTATTTTATTAATTAAAACTGAAATTGAATAACCCCTCCTTTATTAGATGATAATAGAAAATGCGATGAATCAGAGTTAAAAGTGCGGAAACAAAATGACATAAATACCTTTATGGGTTTACATTTTATTTTTGGAAATAACTAAATAGAGCAACTAAGGGTAAGACAACCAAACACTACCAAAATCTTCCTTAATAGCTCATGGCTCTTCCTGCTTGGGCTGATCCTCCAACTGTTCTTCAACATCTGACATGAAACCCCAGAGGCAGAGAAGTTGCTCCGATGAGTAATTAAATTCAGTAGTGAAAGTCACCTAAAAATCAAACTCAAAGGAAACAGACATGCAGCAGGATATGTGACAATTCTAGAACAACAAGTGAAATAAATCGTACAATAAGAACACATAGATTTGTTATGCTTTCGTTCTTTAATGTTTCTAAGAATTTCCCTTTCCCCCGGAATTTCATTTTTATCCAACTTATCTAACACAGAGCACTCAGTTGTGATTGACTAGTCCTTACCTAGGGCAAGGAAAGGACCTTCTACCGTCTACTCGAGTCAATAACTACCTCATTCTAGTTAGATCCGACCGAATATGTGGCTTCACCAGGTCAGATACCAACAAATCTTAGCCGCTTCCCCTTTACTGGCTCAAAGATGTCCAAGACAATGGCCGTTACTCCATCGGGGTCCAGAGCTGTTGACATAGACGTCCCCAAAGTCCTTTACATCAAATGGGACGACGCCCGGTGAGACTCCAACCCACATGGAACAAAACTTGGACGACACCCACCAACACCATTTAACATTTTTCCATTAATGTCTACTACTTGTTCTCTACACAATTTTTGCTACTTATAATGTTTACACAACACCCTCCGCTGCCTTACTATGATTGGGCAGCACGACGGCTGTACTAACACTAAGCTCAACAGCCACGTCATAATCTTTCCATTATCAGTGACGGCCAGCACGACAGTTGTAACCTGGACAATCAACTACATCTCGGGTAGCACGATGGCTGTACTCGGTACATCCATAAGTTTACCGTAGTTAGATTCACACAAATCT
This sequence comes from Arbutus unedo, assembly GCA_014822125.1. NCBI lineage: Eukaryota > Viridiplantae > Streptophyta > Magnoliopsida > Ericales > Ericaceae > Arbutus > Arbutus unedo. Next base: position 3,825 of record JABCMJ010017722.1, read on the forward strand.
ATTTTACAACAATCGTAACACATACGTAGTACAACGATATAATATCAACATATAAACATGGTCCAAGTTGATCAACCTGCTCTCACGGAATTCCATGACATCCGTGGATAAAACATAATGTGAATGTGTACTTGTGCAATGTGATCATGCAACCAAGGATGAAATACAGTCTGTAAATCTAACCCGGAATGTCCGAGATACATACTGAAACTTTCTGAAACTTAATAGGTCGCTCAAGCGGTCTACTAGATTACAAGTCCTGACTTTCTGGTTCTCAGGTCAGATTCTGACAGAAATCAGAGAGGTTGCTCGAGCGAGCTAGCTATTGTCTTCTCCAAATTCTGAGTTCTAGGGTTCTGCATAAATTCTATGCGGTAAAAACCGTAAATCTGAGATTCTGAACAAAAAACAAAATTAATAACAGTGTCAAAAAACACGTAGATTGGGGTGATTCTCCCTAAAACAATTCGTTTGAAACATCAACAGGCATGGAATATCGGTTAATTAACATAATGAACAATAAATCCTAAACATGCTTTTCTATCTAAAAATTTAACCATCAACTACTGTAATCTGAACCATATGGGTTGGAGGTGAGATCCCCTACCACTATGGAAGATTAAAACGAGAAAAAAGAATCTAATTTGTTGGAAAACTTCGGGCAGCACCTCCAATATCAAGAACACACAAAAACTCTTTGAAAATTCTGATAAACGGAATGGCATGAAAGAATAATACCCTAACCACGTTTATATAACTATTATCGTCATAATGTGTGTAATCAAGACCATAAATCCTTGAATTAAATTGAAAAAAGAAATGTAACTCTCCATCAATGACCTTCAACAGCCCACTGCGACGTTTAGGAATTTGAACAGACCACTCGAACGGTCTCAGCTCACAAAAGGCCAGTCGCTTGAGCGAGCTCCAGAATTAAGAAGCCCGAATTAAATTACCAGATTTAAAACTGTGTGGAAAATTCAATTAACAATTAAAATTTAATTAAAATCTTGGGTTATTACAACCTATTCCCCTTAAATAATTTAGTCCTCAAAATTTACACAATATGGTCTAAGCAAACAGCTCAGAATGGTTGATTCTCATTACATCTTCCCTTTCCCAGGTTGACTCTTCAAGATTCCGATGACGCCAAAGAACTTTGACCAACTTGATGGTCTTGCCTCTTAAGTTCTCTCCTTGTTATCGAGAATCTGGATTGGTTTCTCCTCATAAGTTGTGTCCTCATGCAACGTGACATCTTCCCAATTCATAATATGAGTTGGTAACGCCATGTACTTCTTGAGCATCAACACATGGAAGACATTGTGAACTTGATCGATGTGAGGTAGCACTAACTGATAGGCCATCTCTCCAATCCTCTCCAAATTTTCAAAAGGCCCAATATATCTTGGCATCAGCTCCCTTTCTTACCAAACCAAGTAATAGCCCTTCTTGGTTTGATCTTTATGAAAACATGATCGCCCACTTTCAAAATCAATAGTCTCGTCCTCTTGTCAGGGTAACTCTTCTATCTGCTCTGAGCTTTAAACAATCTTTGTTTGATGATCTTGCTTTTCTCAGTAATTTCTTGTACCAACTCCGGCCTCAAGAAACTCATCTCCTCAACTTCGGTCTAACAGATCGGAGACCGACAAGGTCGCCCGTACAAAGCTACATACGGCGCCATCTCTATGTTTACTTGATAGCTTTTGTTATATGCGAGCTCCACGAATGGTAAGTGTCGTTCCCAATAGCCCTGGAAATCCAACATGCAAGCTCTTGACATATCTTCTAGCGTTTGCATTGTTCGCTCCGACTAACCACTAGTCTGGGGGTGAAAAGTTGTGCTCAAATAAGCATTCGTCCCCAATGCCTTTTGTAGGCTCTGCCAAAATACTGACGTGAAACAAGGGTCTCGGTCTGACACAATCGATACAGGCACTCCGTGCAATCTAACTATCTCTCTGATATAAAGTTAGCTATAGGATTCCATTGCGTCCATCATCCTGACTATGAATTTTTTAGACACAGTAGGCTCCCCCATTCCAGTGTTGGTCTACGAATGTTTTGGGCACCCTTGTGAAAACTAGAAGAAGCAAATCTTGCCACAGTTCCACGACAAGGTGCATAATACTTTCTCAACATTGTTTCATGTGCTTGCACCATTTTCTACTAATTATTTTTCAGTATTGGACAGAATTTTATTTAATTGGTATCAAAACATCGATCTTTTGATCTAATTCATTCTTCCAATTGACATAGGTGACTCTTCTTTCAAGGATACATCACAGGAACCTGGTACAGTTTCTTGGCTATTGTCAAGATGGAGGGAAAAGTATTCTTGTTTATGAATTCATGCATAATGGAACTCTAAAGGAACATCTTTATGGTGAGCCATGTTTCCGTTAAAGAAAAAAACCAGTTTAGCCTTTGCTTAACGTCATACAAATTTTCTTTAGGACCACTAACACATGGGCCAAGGATCGGTTGGATCAAGCGCCTTGAGATTGCTGAAGATACTGCAAAAGGTTTGTGAAATTTACCCCCTGAGTTTTGGATTATGTTCAAATGCCCCTTCACGTACGAGTAATGACTCTCCCCTCCCCAAGGTTTGCATTTTCATTTCACTTAACCTCATCCGTTGGTTGACTAACAAATTATGACGAAACCCTTCCTAAAATTCACAAAATATCATATTTAACCCCCAATACCTTGTATTATGCACTTCTTTCTTTTTGCATCTCTGTTAACACAAGTTTCACCATAGTCATCAATTAAGTCTTCTTAATGTCCTTAATACTCGATAATTATCTGCTGAAATCTATGAAGTAGTATAAATATATTTTTGCTCATGTACATCCAAAGTTTTTGTGAAACGTGTTTGACTTTTTCATCTTCAATAAAAGGTATGTGTATAATTATGAAAATTTAACCATAAAATGAAATCGAAAGGTATACAAACTGTTTTCACTTGTACACTATTCTTATACACAAACACACTTTGGATAAATTTTGGACGCACATGGAAAAAAAACTTATATTTACTTGTGATAATTTGTTGATTTTTTAAATAAATATAAACGTAAAAGATTATTTAATGACTATGAAGTACAAAGTTTAAATATGATAGCTTAATCACAAAATTAAATTGGAGGGAATGCAAATGTTTTTCGCCCATACATTGATCACATAAATTAAATTATCCACAGTATTCTTTACCTATACCTTTGGCTATATCAGTGTGCATAACTTGTTTCACACAAATTAAATGCGACTCTGATGTTTTGTTGTGTCTTGATATTTAAATACATATAGAAACAAAAATATCAAAGTTGCATTTCGAAGTAATAATGTTTTTTTAACCCAATTCTTATACTAATGATTTCTCGAAAAATAAAAGAATTAAAGCAAAAAATAGTCCCAGCTAGCTTTCATGGTTCTTACGTGATTATAGGAATGAACATTGTCTTATGCTAATTTATGGATTTTAAAAGATATTATGGATTACTAATAAAATTAAATTAACGAATATGGTGAAACTTGTCTTAGGAGAGATGAAGAAAAACATCAGAGGAGTACATATATAAGGTTATTGAGAGTTAAATTTTAAATTTTTTAATTTTAGGGATGATTTGGTCAGAATTTGTTGGTTGACTTAATGGTCAACTAATGGGGTCAACGAACAGGTGGGGGCTAAGTGAAATGAAAATGCAAAAGCTTAGGGAGGGGAGGGTCATTTCTCATAAGCGAGGGGAGTATTTATACATAATTCAAACCTCAGGATGTGTTGGTTAAATTTACCCAAATTATTTTTTAGCTAAAGAGAATCCTCTTCCTGCAACTGTGCAACAGATGAACTGATTGGGACTCTTGTGCTCTCTTTCTTGTTTTAGGGATTGAGTACCTTCATACAGGATGTGTTCCATCCATTATCCACAGGGATTTGAAAACCAGAAATATTCTTCTCGACAACAATATGCGTGCAAAGGTTTCGGATTTTGGTCTATCAAAAGTTGTAGTTGACGATTCTCATGTGTCAAGCAGAGTTCGAGGCACTGTTGGATATTTGGATCCTGAGTAAGGCGTATTTCATTGCGAATTTTGCTATGGGTGCAAACCCAATGTACAAATGGTGTACAAATCTGACAAAAAAGGTGAGAGAGAGTGATAGAGAGGAGGATGTGACTGTGTGAGATTTGTACACCATTTGTACATTGGTTTTGTACCCATAGTAAAATTCATTTCATAGGCATCCAGGTTTCTCCTCTTTTGCCTCGATTAAAGTTAGTAGTTAGTACCATGAAACCTCTTTGGACTCCTAGGACAAATTATCTTTCGGCAAATATGATATTTCGCATTCATAATTTTCGTTTGGCAGAAGCCATGAAATTCAACTTTGAGTTCACTAGACTTACGATATGAATGTGCCTTCTAACATGCAAATGCATCAGTACATGACTGTTATACATAAACTGTTCCTTTTATCTCGGTAATTGTTGGTTTCCTTCATCAACTTCAGCACCTCTCGTTGTTAGTCTACAACCAGCATGACAGAAATAGACTTTTAGGACCTTGGTGTTATATGTAACGAATGATAAATTACCTGCACTTCTATATCAATATACTTGCAAACATTCAAATGCATCAGTATGAAAAGATATATCTAAGTTGTTTCCTTCATGTCCTACTCGTGCTGTTGTCCTTCATTCACTTGTATGCTGAATTCTCGTGACCTTTCTTTTCTGCACTGATCTTTAAGTATTTCTAATTTGTACGCGAATAAGTATTTGTTATTCTGTAAGAGTTTATTTGATGGCCCTACAATGGACTACGAATGTAGTGACCAGGATCATGCCATATCTGATGCAAGGAATTGTAAACACCTGTGATGATCTGTATGTAAAGTTGAATTTGATTGGTATGAATAACATTACACATGACATTTCCATTGGGTAGCTTGTAGTCCATTTGTAGCAATCGGATAACTCCCAATTCAGTTTGGTAACTATTTCCCACCAAATATCTCCAAATTCGGCAAAAAAAAGTCATTCACCCCAAAAACTGGACTATGTAAATACCCGGATCATGTATATCGTGCTCTTGAAATTCTAGGATTTTCGTGCTTATATTTCACGGACAGGTACTGAAGTTCTAATTTTTGTTGCTCGTGAATGCAGGTATTATACCTCTCAACAGTTAACAGACAAGAGTGATGTTTATAGTTTTGGTGTCATCCTTCTCGAGCTGATATCTGGTGAAGAAGCAATATCCGATGAAAGTTTTGGTGTCAACTGTCGTAACATAGTTCAGTGGGTAAGTCGGCCTTAAAACTCAAACCTGAGTACTGTAGAGATTTCGAGTGCTAAATACATTTCTCAAACTGTAATCAATCAAACTCTCGAGTCCTCGACTTCTCTGAGTTCTATAGAATGTTGAATAAGTAGCCTTTCGACACTTTTTGGGCATGTACAGTAATTAAAAGTGTTCCATTGACCATTTTCTGCAGCTTCCTTCTATGCTATTTGAATGTTAAACCTCTGTTAAAAGTCTCTAGTGGTTCTTACAACAGGCAAAACAACGCATTGAAAATGGGGATATTCAAGGAATCATCGATCCCTCTCTACGTGGTGAATACAATATCCAATCAATGTGGAAGATAGCCGAGAAAGCTTTGATGTGTGTCCAACTTCATGGAGTTATGAGACCATCAATATCAGAAGTTATAAAAGATATCCAAGATGCCATTTCAATTGAACAGGCATCAAGAGCCGTTGGAGAAGGTAACTCAGATGGAATAACAAGGAATTCCATTCATTCTTCCTTGGTTATGGGTTCACTGGATTTAGGTGCAAGTGGGCATTATTTGTCAGTTGATGAGTCAATAGCGCAGCCAACTGCTCGATAGTTTCCTTGTTCATAATCAGATAATTCCTTAGAATTCTTAGTTCTTTACGGCTATGACTGCGGGATTTTAACAGTGATTTGGATAATGCAACGAGAAGAATAAGTTGAGAGAGAGAGAGAGAGATTCGTGTATTTTCCTGTTCTAGTTGAACATACAATTAGTACATTGTGGTTTATGTACCTTTAGTTGGTGTTCTCCTACTTTCTTGAAGTTGACTACTATTATAATTTTGGATATATATTCGGTATTCGTTCAAGTATGCAAGAAAATGCAAACAAAGATTTTTCATTTTTTGTATTTGGTTTGGTTTGTTTCGACAAGATTAAAAAGTTTTGGTCATACAATTGTAATGTCCCGTCCCACAAATAGAAGTTTACGTGGGTGACTTGAAGAATCTATATTATAAATCATATTTGGTAATACTAATTGTGGGTTTGCGAAGATTTACCCTAATTCGATTGATCTCCTTGATTCAAGTTGCCCTTATAACCAGCGCACGGAATAACCAATTAGTGCCACCTGACCGTTACCAGTCGAAAGATACTCCGATGTTTAAGTTAGAACGTGTGAGAAAAAAGCACAATAGTGATTATATTTTTAATTGATAGCGTACCTGATTTTGCCTTTCAATCTCTATTTATAAGTCATCAAGCGACTTAGTTTGGTAATAGAATATCTCAGGACTCTTTCCCTTATTGCATATTGTCAAAATCTGGTTACTACCTTGCAACATAAAGGGTTTGTTAAATAGAAACATTCTAGAACAATGCACTTTTTTATTGGGTTCCTTCCAATTTAACAAAAGATTCTAGCTGTATGGCCGAACATCGAACCGATAATTTAGCCCACACATTGAGTTCGTCTCTAGTCGGCAATTTGTTGTGGCGACGGCTTCATGACCGACATGGCCCATGTCATCTTGGGCCTAGTCTAGCTACTCAGCCCATCATCTCGAATACAGGTCGAACCGATAATTCGGCCCACTACACTAATAATTTGAGTTTAAGTATTTTGAGTCATAACAACTGTCAATAGTCTACATAACATGTTGCAACAACCGGATAGGATGAGAGCTATTGTGCAGTAATTGTTGGAAAAATAGATTGTCGTTCAAGAGTGTGGTAATTTTGAGCTAAGATTAAAGGTGGACTCAAGTATCAATCGAGGTCGGTTCAAGTGGATTTATATACTACTTTTAGGTAAGGAATTTAAGCCATGGAAAAATTGAATAAGAATTAATTCTCTAAATGAACATGGTGGAGGAGGTGAAGAACATTTCATAAAGCTAAAAGGTTGTGACTGACTGATTTTTGACTCATTAGTTGCAAACTTTTAAGCTTTTTCCTTCCAAGATTAATCTATCATGTCTATATATGGACATCATAATGGAATTGATGGTGGTAAATGAAAGATCTTTAGACTCTTCACTTAGTCGCAATTGAATATTGAAGTTAATTGTAACTTTCTTTCATGGTTAACACACCATCATGGTTGAAATTGAATTTCCATAATTGAAATGGTTTTGGATTCAATTGCTTGCGGCTGAAAGGTCTTCCTCATGCATGCATATATTAGTCATTGTACTTCAGGTTTGAGAAGGGAAAAACTCACGAAAAATTCTAGAACTCTTTCTTGGCTTACATGTTGTTCCTCCATTTATTTGTTCAAGTATTTGGTTTTGATTCTAAAGAGATTACAAACATGGTTGTATTCATCAGACAATTCCAGATTGTGTTGTGTTTGGACTACGAGCAACTATTGTGTTCTAGAAGACAGACGCATGAAAAACTCAAGCATCAGCCCGAAGACATCGAACCTGTTTTAAAGAAACTATGTGGAACATGGGCCTCGGTTTGGTTTATCGAATCTGTTCTTTGTACATTATTATTATTATTCACAAATCATTTTCTAATTTTGTTATTTACAAATATGTGATTTCAGATTATCGGATGTGGAATTCACTCTTATTCAGTTTTGTTGCGATTTAGATTAGTAAAATTCTGCAAGCTTTTATTCTGTTGTATTTGGTATTGAACTAGTGAATTTCTCCCACTCATATTTCCAGCATGGTCAATAAATTCAAAATTTATTTTGTGATACTTATTTTTCCCTAGCGGTAACATTGAGGGGATTGGCACTTATTTAGTCAATCTTGGTTTCTAAATTCATCAAATTTAGGACTATAATAGACAAAAATTGCACTTTACCGAGCGAGTTAAAGCTGTTCGAGCGACCTGTTCGAATTTTTAACGGTCAGACTACTGCGTTGAAGATCATTAATGAAGGAATTCCATTTTTCATATTAACCAGCTATTATAGTTTTGATTACACATTTATCAGTCTAAATCCCTACTTAAACCTAACTAATCTATTATTTTCGTACACGGAATCACGTAAAGTCAAAAGCTTTAGAGAGGGAGGGAGGGAGGGAGGGAGGGAGGGGGGGGGGGGGGGGGTGATNNTTCCGATTTGAGATCATTCGTCGTTGTAAATCACCAATCAAGGTAGGGGAAATCACTACCAATCTTTAGGAAGTCTATTGCAGTAGGATTGAATTTGGATTTTCTGTCAAAAGCATGTTAAGATTTTCTATCCACCATTGTTGTGCATAAAATTGGTTTAATCATAGTTAAATCAAATAAAATTGGGGTAAATGTTTTTCAATTCGTAAAGGTTTTATTTTCAATTTCAATTTATGTTTTTGGACCAGAATCATAGTTTAGGGTTTGGATCGAGCGGTTTAGTAGCAGAAACCTTAAAACCAGAATTTCTAGAAAACGACAGCTCGCTTGAGCGACCTATCTGATTTTTGTCAGATTTTGTCCTGAGAC
>JABCMJ010017727.1:0-14762 GCA_014822125.1 Arbutus unedo
TTTAATTAATATTTTTTTGGGTAATTAGACATAAATGGAAGATAAAATCATCTTTTTTTATGTTTGATAATTTATTTTTAAATTGTGATGCTTTATTTTATATGTTCAATTTGATTTTTTGTTAAAAAATATTATTTAAAATATGTATATTAATTTTAGTGACAAATCCAAAACGGTACGCTAGTACACACCGATACAGGTACGTGTCGTACTAATAGCAAAACCGGTATGCTCGCCAGTACAAGATTAATAACTTTGGATTAGATATTATTTTTTGAACAGAATAATAAGATTGGAAGATGGTACTAGAATGATAAGCTAGTCGTAGCTGTCCATCCGTTTTTGGGCGTACTTTTATCTCCTTAATTCTTTGAGTTTGAGTCTATTATCACGAGATTGTGAGAAGATCATCATCTCTGGTAATTTTAGAGTCCTTAATTATCTATATGGATAGAGACTCTATCCCTTCAAATTCACACCCGGGGTGGCATATTTTCACGAGTACTCTTCCTTCATAAACTCTAGTTTCAATCATCTTGAACCCTTGTTTAGATGAGGGAAGGATCCACTTTTCTCAAGCCGAGGACCGCTTTGGTCGAGTAAGGGTCCGACCTGAGTAGCCGAAAAGACGTCAAGGGCATAGATGAGAAAACCTCCTCGATCGTCAATTTTTCACATATCAACCCCGATTTTGGAAAAAAATTGGATTGAATGAAAAAAATTGATTTAGAATTTTTTAAATTAAGACTAAAGCAAATTATATATATCGGGGACCAACCTTTGTGTAAAGTATTTTATTACTAGGATCATGTCCTTTTTTTGGATTGTCTAATCACATCTTCTATCATTGATCTGTCTCGATACTGCTAGGATGTAAGAGAAATAATTCATTAATGTCGTCTAGCTGATACTAGTTGAAAGATACTTTAACACTTAAGTCAAGTCTTATATCAAAGATAAAAAAGTACAACAAGAGTGTTTGCGCTTTCAGTTAGAGCATACTCTTCTAAATTTTTGTACCATCATTTTTATAGTTAATTCTAACGTAAGCATATCGTTAGTTTTTCATAGTAAAGTAGTCATTTTTCTTGACTTCAATCCTGGATCTTGCCGAGATCTTCTAGAAGTCTTATCGGTTTGAATTTTCATTCGGAATCCAATTTCCATGTCTTGAGTTAAAATTTGCGAGTTTTATTGAGCGTTCAACCTCGTCAGCCCATCAATTTAGTTTGGCTCAATCCTTTCTATTTCTGACATGCCCTTTGTCTCGTTAAGTAGTGCGAATAGGCCACTATTTCGGCCATATATATATGGGAAAGGTTATATGGGCTAACACTTTTTTAGACCACTATTAGACCAACATCTAAATTCTTAATTCTTAATTAAATTTTAATGATCCGAACAGTTCAATGTGTTTAAAACATGTTTTTAAGGGTACTCGTGAGAAATCAACTCAAAATATTACCGGAAAATACTTGATTCAAACAGTGGTTCATAAAATAGTTCTTGCCAGTATTTTGAACCACTGCTTGGATCAAGCCTTTTCCGGTAATATTTTCAGCTGATTTCTCGCCAATACCCTTAAAAATATGTTTTAAACACATTGAACGGTTCAGATCATTAAAATTTAATCATGAATAAAGAGTTTAGATGTTGATCTAATATTGGTTTAAAAAAGTGTTGGTTTATATAGTCATCCCCTATATATATATATATACACACGTACACATATTATTACACTTGAATCTACAGACACACACATACACACCCATATATGTATATATATGGAACAATGGATTTGTGTTGATGATGGGGGAGATCATTTGTCATATAGAAAGATAAGATACCCAGAACAACTGAGGTGTGAGTTGGGTGGATCTCCATGGCCATGTGTAGAGGCAGTTTGTCCCTTCCAACTTGCAAGGCATGTGATCATGCCTGACAACAAGAGATAAGAGGAGAAGGGGGTTTCCATATTCCACTTTTAACTCCTATCTCTTATGCAACTTGTGCTCTAGATTATTATTCCCTTTTACAACTAGTTTGGGACTTCCATCAAGGAGCTGTCTTTTGGGCTTTAGAGCCCATAGGGACAAGTCCCTTAGGCCTATCTTGAGCTGATCAAAAGTGTATACTACTTTTAGATAGAGACTAGGTCACGTGTCTTACATGGTATCAGAATTAGGTTTACGTATATCTCACATCGTTGTCAATAATATTTAAAATTGGCATATAAGACAACGTACGCTATCATATTTACGGAGGTGCCTTTTGAAATTAGGACACTAGATGAACATATTATTGAGGTTGGCATTGAGCTTGGCTAATAGTAGACAAAATGTTCAAGTAGAGATTGATCGTGAATCTTATGGCATGTTTTGTTGGTGGTTAAAATTTTAGAAAAAAATATGATAGATGTAATAAAAAGAGCAATATAATAGAAGTGACCAGTGATTTATTACAGAGGAATGAGTAATTATAAATGATTTTTTTTAAAAAAGGAATGCCTTTTGAGGTTTTGTTAGTGGTTACAATTTTAAAAAGAATATGAAAGATGTAATAAAAAGAGCGATATAACAGAAGTAGTGATTTATTATAAAGAGATGAGTAATATAAATAATTTTTTTTAAAAAAAAAATATAATAGATATAAATAGGTGAATGACGTTTTCGTAATATTTAAAAATTATATTTGCGTAAATAGAAGAGAGATATAAAAGATGCATAAGATATGAATAATGTGAGTAATGAGATAATTTTATTCATTTTAAGGATCAGTGTCTAAAGAAGTTAACAAACTCCAAAATTGACAACCTGAATAGCATATTCAGATTGATAAGCAATGGACCCGTTTATGATTCTAAACAAACAAGTCCTTATATCTAAAATATTTTCAAACTCAAAATCAAAAGTTAAAATTTAGTGAGATTTAAAAATTTATAAAGTCAAATAAATATAGTCTATTTATTTTGAATTCTTAAAAAAAAAAAAAAAAACATATTAGGTTTGACACTTTGTGAAGTACTTTTATAGTAGTCAAATAGTGTGGTCGGTGAATGAGTCCTTTTATCATTTGAGGAAAATTCCACCCTCATTTAATCCTTAATCATTTGATTAACAAAAAAACAAAGAGATTTCCTCATAAAGATTAAAAAAAAAAGGGACCAAATAATTAAGGCTGACGTGAATTCGGGGCTTCCAATGATGCAATGTAACAGAAGCTGATGAAGAAAAAGCAAAAAAGAAAAGGGTCAAATCTTTCTGGAATCATAGGCTTTCATAGGGTTTCCCTAACCCTGGAAACCTCCAAACATGTCGTGGAAATGATCCAAGGAAAAAAGAAGAGAGAGAGAGAGAGCACTGGTTTGAAAAAAAATATATATATACATTATTTTTGTACATCACTTAAAATTACGATATTTTGTATTAAGAAAAAATCAGATTTATTTTTGATTTATATCGCTCAAAATATATATAGGTCTTTCTCAATACAAAACGACGTAATTTTAAATGATGTGTAAAAATAATGTGTATGTATAATATTATTGGGTTTGAAACCACCTCTGTCGCCCCCACTAATTCCTTGAAGTTTGTGTTGTGCTTAATACTAAAATAAGAAAACTCCAACCGACATTTCCATCCCTTAAGTTTCATTGATTAATTTATAAGTAAAATTGCACATAATTCTCGTGGACAATTTCAGATATAAATATATCGAGCACGTAGAGTCGTAAAATTATTTATTATTTTGTAAATTTTAAATGAATTAAATAATTTCAGACACATTTGTATTTAAATTTGTACATAAGAATCTATGTTCGCAGACTTCTCATATAATATATATCAAATAAAAGAAAATAAATTTATTTAAGAACTCTGTCTGTGTTATGTTAAGTAGTTGACGACACACAAATAATTTACTTGTGATATAAATTTGATTATTCGTATTTCTCGACAGAGCTAATGGATAATACAAGTTCACTTAAATGGCCGCAATTAATAAGATTCAGTATCTTGTCGATGGTTATCACTTCGTCACACTTAAATGTCAACAGCCATGCCTTCTTACTTAAACCATTCGGGACCTAATTGGTCCATTCAAGTTTATACTCTAGCACCGTTTTACTAAAATTTGGCAAGTTTGTCTTGCTTCTCATCGTCATTGTTTTTGGCGTGAAGAAATAAGCAAGAATCGGATGCCTATAATTATTAAATTCAGTGCATGAACCTATCAAGAACATGGAATCCGATCCTAGTTTAATTTGGTTATAAATGATAAAGTTAGTTTGCTAGATCAAATGTGTATGATTCCATTTCTCTTTTCCACATAATCGTAAAACTATTTGCACGGCGTCAAAAAAAATGTGTATTCACTGAAAACTAAAAAGTTCACAAAAAAATAAACTAAAAATATTAAAACATTCGGATTTAGGTTTCACTATGGCTTTCCTGCCTCAGGTGGATAGTTGCAATAGACATATCATCCTAGTAATAAAACTTGGATATGTAGCGAGAATAAAGGACTTTTTTCGGAAGACCAAACTAACCTAGATGAAAATCACTACAAATCACGGCTATAGCCTAGGCCTAGCATAGAAGACACTAAACTCATATGTCTCAATTTGTCTCTTACTCGAGTTCGACGAATACGAGTGATTTTCCCCTACGAGGTATAGAATTTAAGAAAAAGAAGATGGGTAGTACAATAAAAGTGTTTTAAAAATCCCTAAGATTTGACCCTCGCATTTTAAAATATAAAGAGGACAAAATTTTGCAGCATTTCAATTATTTTGTCCTCCAAAACTTACAAAGAGGACAGAAAAATAGCTGTAATTTTGGGGACCATAGGGGAGAGAGAGGAAAACCCGGGGGTCAAATAATAATTGGCTATTTAAAGAAACTTGTACAATTATTTAAGAAGTCCTGATTTTGATGATTTTAACGTATGATTTGAAGGCTCTCAGCTGCCACTTGGCAGAAAATGCCTGGCTCAAGCTTTTGTCCGCGTGAAATTTACAGGTTATCCATGGATTGACACGTGTATTGGGCCCCCCCGCCCCTGAAAAGGACTTCGATTTACTGCTATCCTCTTTCCCCCACCCTACCAGAGGCAATAGCAAGCGCGTCGCAAGACTCACAATAAGACTGTGTTCGTTTGTTTATTTAAAAAAAAATATATTTAATATTTTTTTGAATTTGTTTAAGAAATTCTTTTCAAATATTTTTATTTTTTTCAAATAATATTCATTTCTCTATAAAAGAAAAGAGAAAGACACATATTGAAAATGTCGAAAAAATTTAACTCTCAAATTTTTTTCTGAAACACTTACACCAAACAACATCCCAGAATTTTTTTTCCAAAAATAGTTTTAGAAACAAGTAAACGAACACAGCTAAGTAAAGTGTCAAAATGGATATGAATATGTTCAAAATCATCTGATTTGTACACTAGGTTCACAAAATAATGAGAGATCCTACGTGCGATCGATAATTAAGAACACTTTTTTTTTCTGAATTTTTATACGAGAATTGTGTATATGGACTTGCTCCATGTGATTAAATTGGACAGCCAAAGCGGCTATCTGCGCTAGTTTTAACCAAAAGAAGGTAAAATGGAAATTATCGTTATTTATGTTTCCAAATTATATCGAGAAATGCTATAACTGTTGAATTTAAAAATCTATATCTTCAACTCACCGATAAAAATGGAAAATAGACACTCTGAACAAAAATGAAATCTGGGCACAAAAGGATTAGACTCGTATTTCTTTAATGCACCATGTGCTAATTCTACTTTAGAAGCACTGATGTCAATCTTTTTAATTTGCTGCATGTGATTTTTTTACAGATTCTGTCTTCATAGTTCCCCCAATCAAGGCTCGTCCATGTCTAATCTAAATAGACAAGTTTTTTATTTTCTTCTAGTTATATAAGTCGTCACTCGTCAACCCTAATTTTTAAAAGTACTTTCTCTTGTATCTTCTCTTAGTACCGGATAAAACAATATCATCATTCGAATCTTCGATTCCAAACACATCCGGCAAGAATCAAACCTGTATTTATTTTTTTTTATTGCATCCATTTTGGAGCCACTACAACACTAAAAGGAGTAGAAAGAGAAGAAAAAAACAAATTTTCTATGTAAAATGTGGACAAAATTTAGTTGATGGGACTGGGAGTGTGTGTAGCACGGACCGTCTATCTCGTTTGGGATTAGAATGTAGGGGAAATGCTGAGAGGAGGACAAGTGGGGTGGGGGGTTGTTACGGGCACGGAAAACAAACGACAGGTGAAGACGGTGACGTGTCTTTTGGACTAAACCATGTATACAGCCTTATCCTTCTCTCTCACTTTCTCTATTTATCGAATAAGTTTAAAAACACAAATTATTTATATATATTTAAATATAAATGTATTTAAAATTATTAAATACACACATGATCTTTCATAATTATATGAGTTTTATGTGTATGCGATAGTTCCGGACACATATATTCAGACATGCACAAATTATTTGGGTTTGTAAACTTTTTCTTATTTACCTATCAATTTTTAAACCCATTCCGCCAGTCTATTCTCGATCAAAATTTTAGACGGAATAGAATAGATTTAATAAGAAGGGAGATATAGTAAAATAGAAAATTTCTTACAAATAGTTAAATAGTTATAAATATTTGTTTGAATATATCTTTAGGAATAATGATATGATAGATATAAATAAATGAATTATATTTTTATAATTGATAATGATATTTACGTATGTAGAATGAGAAAAACATATGGAGAGGGGGGAAAGGTGAGATAATTTTGTTCATGTACGAAAGGATAAAATAGTCCAACGCATATTATATGCGAGATTTATGCGAAAAAGACTTTGATTAGATCTCTGCGTTATGCGATTATTTCGATACACAACTATGAACTGGTGCATAAAAATACACACTATTTCTATCAATGAACGGCACAATATCAGCACACTACATGTCCCGACCAGACATCGCCTAATTAAGAATTCATAAGCGCTACAAAAATATAAGAAAAGTAATTAGCGATGAAGTTTTTTAACTATCAATCTTTGAAGTTTAAACACTTGATTTTTCATTCAAAAAAATGGAAACTTGATGAGTTTCGCTTCACCTACTTGCTGAAAGAACACAAAAAACGCATCGTTTCAGTTTAAAAATCTCACTAGTCAGTTTTACATTTTCGAGTTCATAATGAATAACATTAACCTCGATCCGAATAAAGAGAATTCTTTTCTCTTTTTACTAAACTATGAAAAGCCCCGAGTAGTTTACCGGATAAATCTATACTTCCCATGTGGGACATTAACCAATGGTTTAGTGTTTGTTTCGTAATTTCCATATATTATTGTATCAACTGGCCATGTACTAGTCTCAATATTTTCCATAGAAGTCATATCAGTTTTCCCAACTTTTAGAGCCTAGAAACTGGCAGTTTAGAGGGGCATTAATGTCTTTATAGCCAACATGATTGCCTTTTGAACGTTTGAACTAAAGCAGTGGCAGTATCCCGTTATTATTCCGGACACAAAAATTCTGTTATATATGAACAACACACAACAAGATATGCTACAGCTAGAACGATGCCACTTTAGCTGCCTAAATACCATCTAAATATTACGATCTGGACAATATTTTAGTGATCGAAATGTACGATGGTTGGTTTTTGATGTTTAAACTAAAGTAGTGTCATCCCATCATTATTCTGGACACGAGCACTCTTTTGTGGCAGTATACAGTAAGGTATGATGCAGTCAGAACGACGACAGTTTGGCTGCCTAAATATTGTCCAACTGTCTGAACAATATTTTGATGATCAAAATGGTATCATTTTTGCGCGCAACACACCTTCTCGAGTCTTGAATACCACCCTCTGCCTCTCTTGAAACAATATACTCTCTGACATAAACCATGTAAGAAAGAGCAAGAAAAGCTGCTCCATGCTTTCATCACAACCATAACTTTAAAGAGAGAAAAGATAATGGAACAGTAGCAGCATATGTCATCAGGAAAATTACCCATCTTTTTCTTTTTCAGTAAAAATCATTTACGACAGCAATAGGTAAAAGAAGCTCCATAACCATCACAGCTTCATCTTATTTTCTTCTCACTTTTGAACTTACAATGATTATTGCCCATGGCATCTTTTCTTTCTCCAATAAGAAAATAGAAAGAAAAAAAAAACCAATTGAAAATAAAAAGAGAAATGCCCAAATGATTTTCATGGGTCATCGTTTATCTCGTATAACGTAATTCCATATGTCTTTATTATGTGCAACTATTTTTGTAGATGTGCTTATCCTGCAAAACCATGAAAGGGGGAAGAAAAGTGATTAGATAGCATAAAAACTGGCATTTTGTATGAATAATATGATGAACAAAGTGATAGTTTACTTTACCTAATTACAAAGCAATGTTCGGAATTAGCAGGGCTGTGAATTTTAAACCAAAAGCAGGAAACTCATCAGTCGTTTAAGTAGGAATCGAAGTCAATGCATGTTTAGTTCAAGGGGAGAACTCATTTCATTGCCTTATGCTACATGCCACGAGCATTCATATCACGTCGACTTAACAAACTAGGAGAGCTGGCTATGAAAAGAATCGTGGAGTTTGTAATTTATCTGCAGAAGATTACTGGTTGAGATGATGAAATATGTGGAAATAATTCGACGATTAGGATAGGCAATTATCAAGCTAAAATAAGAGAAAAAGGAGGAAGAAAAGGTCCAACCTTTTTATTTATTGCAGGCAACTAACATCTCTACTGCAGTATCTATGAAGGCAGAGTTTATTTGTACAACCTGCTAATGCGGCACCAAAATCACAAGCAAAAGACTTAGAACAAGCAAGAGATCTTCTCAGATTGAAAACTTTAATAGACAATGACTTGTTTTGCTACAAAAATTTCAGAACCATATGCCACAGAGTACTTTTATTCAACAAAAGAAAAGTACTCTCATCTCATTCAAGACAACCATCAAAAGAAAACCAGCTTTCTTTTATTCAGCTTAAAATAAACATTGTGTTGGAATTCAGAAGAGTTGATGAATGATTTTGGGACGCCGGAAGGTATCACAAGGCAACCAGAAGTACCCTCATCTTATTCAAGACAACCATCGATGGCTGTCTGCAAAAATCCATTGATGGTTGCAGCACAAAGTTTCCAGCGGGTTAGCATCTGAAGGGTCCATCAATGTGTATATGTTCTACCCCCTCCATGTTTCTAGGACAGCAGATTTTTCGTACTCAACAACATATCCTAATTTTCGTGTTCTTGAGTGCAAGAGTGACATAGACGAGCTTGGTTTGACATATAGTCGACAGGTGGTATTCCAGAATAAGTTAGCCGTTTAACCTTGGGACACAGACGCTAGTGCGACCTCCAAATCCATGGAGAGGCAACGAATTTGTTTTAAGAGGACTATGATTTCATAAGACTCAATTGGTTTGTACTTGTCCTGTATTGCTTCTTTCCTATTACATTTTGTAATTCTAGATTTTTATGATTAATAAAAGTTGTTTTCTAGTATTCGAGCATTTTGGTCTTACACATTTGGTGCACCATATAACAATCCAAAAATTGAGTCGTTCCACGCAAATTTGAATTTGAATTTAGAGGAAAGGTTAAGCGATTACCTTGGAGACGAAGAAGCAAGAACAGGTTGAAATGATCAACAAAGTTCAAATTCTTCCAGGATTCTTGGCAGTTGCATTGATCCTGTTAATAGTCCAAAAGACCTATTTCAATTGAAAGGAAAGTAAAAATTGTAAAGGAAACTGGTTTCAGTCAAAGGAATTCACCAGTACCAGGGGGCCCTTGTGCGCAGTATCGCTTAAGTGTGTGTGACTGCTTTGTATCTTGGTGACAAAATCATGTCTTCCTACAGAACCAAAGAGAATATATATCTTAAAAGAAGAACCAACAGAAAGCATGTACAATAACAGAGAGAGAGAGAGATCTTACGTGAATGTGGATCCAATCCTTAATAGAAATTAAGGCCAGCATATCCATGGGGATATGGCAACAATTCTTCAACTTCAATCCTAGAACTGGAACAACTAATGCTTTTCTTGATTCGGTTACGGTTACTAGACTCTACCTCGGCCAAAAATACGCTATAGACTGGTCTATGATCTGAGAATCTGGATTCCCCGCGAACATAAGATAATTGGTGAAGGCCTCTACCATGCCATAATATCCGATCACACCTTCACGTGCAAATATAAGCCAAATAAGTCCTTCGTATTTGGAAAATATAACAAAAAGTTCTCTCATTTCTACAGTTCCACAAAATATGTACTCGTGTGATCCATAACGCTGTTTTCATTTTCTCAGTTTGTTAGAACCTACATTGTGCTTTTGTTTATCGAAAGAAGTACCGAAGATAATTACCATGCAGGTGTTCTCCGCTTCTCTTTTGGATGCATATCATCCCCCGCGTATCTGTCTGAATTGTTTGAGTACTTGTAAGTGGGAGGAAAATAAATCCTTCCTTCATTCCAACCCTCAAAGATACGTCCTCGCCTCTGCTCTATCCGAAGCTGCTGAGAAAATCCAAATAATATTCAAAATTGAACACTTCTACGAATTGGTTCGAAGACTAAAGCTTTTACACGAGTTGTCCGTGACTAGGAAAAAAGATGCAAAACAATATTGAATTCCCTCCTAAGAGTTTTTTTGACATGCCTGGTCTTTATCTAACAAAGCCCTCCAGTTGTGCATCTCCACGAGAGCCTTTGCAGAACGGTAAGACAGTGCAATCCGGTAGTTCAAATCCCCGAGCCAAATAATTCGACTATGCCAAGAAAAGACATGTCTTAGAAAATCAATCAAACCTAAGATGAAGAGTAAGTTTCTTGTAAAAACTAAATGTTCAGAGAATTTGAATGACAATACTTGAAAGGACTACAAAATATGGTCAAAAAAGACTCAGCTAGGGAGGGACTCACTCGTGCTCGAGGATTGTTTGAGGGGATTTCGCATCCCCCATACCATGAACCCTTGGAAATCTCGTCTTCCTTAGAATTTCCATGACATCAGAGTTTCTTCTAAGCTCATCACCTTCCTTCTGTCCAGAGGTTAAATGACTGCAGATAAAGCAGAAGCTTGTTTGGTGCAAAGACATGCTAATTGAAATTGAACCCTGCAAAATCCAAGCGGTAAGGTTTCTGATGTTTGTTTAATATTGAGGTCAAATTTATCAAAAAGCGAACAATGTACCTTGTTTCCAAGATAACCCATCAATCCTCTTCCCACACAAGAAACTTTCATGTTGCGAACATCGTCTCTTAGATCCCTCTTTACCCATACTGTCAGAAATATCCCAACCATTTGTTTACTAGCAACCAAACAGTACCTTGATTGCCTTGGCTGTCTATCTCTATCCTCCATAGGAATAAATCCACCATATGAGACGGGCGAATAATAAGTTGTACCGGGTGAATGATCCCCTAGTCCAATCTCCTCGTCGGATGAACCCCATCTGAAACTTGGGTCGTAATCACTTGGCATTTGCCCATAACTAGCACGATCACAAACACTGAATCTACGGTCAAGTCGAGGTTGTGGCATGGACATGTCACTATTCATCATCCTCATGCTACGACTTAAGGACTGAAATGAGCGACGATGGAACAAAGACGACGCCTTTTGTCTTGTGGATTCCTCAAAATCTGAATCTAATTCCACAATAGGGTCGGGAATTGGCGAAGGCGTTTGGCAACCACAATTTACCCCAGGAAGACTATTTAGAGTCTTTCTGATTAGTGATAGCCATTTTCTTGCTGGTCCATTGTCTTCCGTGCCCAAAACATTACCAGCATTCAAAGGAACAATTTCTTGAAACCTAATGGCACAATGTGGAGTTATATATTGCGAAAAAAGGCATAGTCAAAGCCAATATAAAGCACAATGAATGTTTGAGAATAAAACTAACCCAAGAACATAAATGTCTGCAGGAGGTGAGGCATGAAGCCAATCTTCAAGATTCAAATAATTTGGGGGAGATTTTCCGGCCACATTCCATGTAGCTACAAAAATCTTATAGTTATGCATATCTGTTACTTGGGAAGCTTCTAGATCAAACTTACTTCGTTGGGTTCGATCCGAGTTCCTCCTACTTGATCTATCTGTAAATTCAAGGGGGGGATAATCAAGAAAATTAAGAAACATGAGACCATTTTTTTGAAATGTAATTGAGGTTAAAAATAATTTGGGGGAATGAGGGTGGCTGTGGTCCAGAGAAAAAATTCTGGTTGTCTGAAACTGAACCTGTTTTGCTTTTCTTGATATTGCATGCCTCCCTCTCTGAGAAGTTGGCCCTCCATTCTTCATCACCGCCTGAAAAAATTAAACAAAAAACATAAAGCTGTTAAAGCTGTGGCGTTTCCACTATTACTGCATCAAGTGCACGTATTCGGACACAGGAATCCTGTTGTGCAACCGTTTGGGCAGCATTTTAGGCACCAAAACAGCACCATTTTGACACGCAGTGCACAGTAAGATACTGGGTTCAGATGGAAATTCAGAAACAAGAAGAAAACAAAGACCATTAAACAGATCTTAAGCTTCAAATGGAGAGGAAACCATTAAAATCCAAATGCATTGGTACTATACAAACAGCGATAGATGCAGAATAAGCTACAGAAAGTCAGTGAAAATTGTGCAGAAACAATCCCACTTTTGTTTCTCAACACAAAATCCCCAAATTCCAACACTTTTCAGAGCCCTAAAACCAGATTTGATTCATATAAGAAAGGGAAAAAGAACACAAAAATGGACTTACCTTGTTGAACGACGTCGTCCGCATGGAAGTCCTCTGATTTGCTCTTGATGTTGAGCCATTTCTTGACCAGGGTCTTAGGCCATGAAAGCTTCAACCAACACCTCAAAGAGTCAGCAAAATCTCATATGCAGCAATGTCAATAAGCAAATCAAAGAGGTTTCATTTTTGGGTTTTTGCATTTGCCAAACAAACCTTGCTTTTCTTGGAGTTCTCATCTCTCATTGTTTCACAGCTTCATAAGGAGATATCACTGATTCACAGCAAAAAGACTCTGTTTTTGCCTCTCCAACCGATTAAAACCGAAGCAAAAACTGGGAGTTCTCAATCAAATCCTCGGATTTGGCTTCCAATAAGAGCCAAGAACTCAAAAAAGAAACTAATGTTCTGCTCAAAACAACAAGTAAAGGGTCTCTGTTTGCTTAGGTAATTAAGAGAAACAACTGATAGAGAGGAGAAATCAGAGTTTCTTGGGATTTTGGTTTCTGGGTATTAAAAAACGAGGTTAGATCGAAAAAACCCTGCTGGGGTATTTTCTTTCTTGTCTGAGATATGTATAGTCTAGAGAAAATAGAGGAAAGAAGAAAGAAACAGAGGAATCCAAAGGGGGCAATGCAAGAACATAGAGGTACAACACATGCGTGGAAGTAAAAACTATGAGATTCTGGTGTTAGAACAGGACAGTGTAGGAGACATAAAGTTGTGTGTGTGAGAGAGAGAGAGAGAGAGACCGGGGGGGTTTGTTTGTTGAGGTGGTGGAGGAGTCTGCTGTTCTCTAAACCTCGTTCTGAGTTAAAGAAACGAATTGAGAATAAAGTGCAGGTGAGCTCTCTCTCTCTCACACACACTGCTCTTACCGCAAATCAAAGACCGACCCAGCTTTTCTTTCTTTTTTCTCACACTAAAATTCTGTTTTTCTCTCTCAAATTTGGCCAGTGGTCAGCAAAGTGAGGTGGGATCTAAAAACCAAGCAGTACCCACATCCCCATTTTTCCTCTTTGATACCCAAAAGCAGTTCAAATAAGCAAAAATTCACCAGGACTCCTCTACTTTAATTTTGACAAAAACAGAAAAAAAAAATCCATTTTTTAATTTCCTTTGTAATGAGACAAAGAAACTAATAGAGATGAACGCATATGGGTTTCTTTCCTTAGCTTCTAAGGGTTGTGGGTGTGGTGGCAGTTTGCAGTGAATGTTTATAAGGGATTTTTTTTACAGCAAAAACTTGTGCTTGTGCATGGTTTTATTGGGGTTTGAAACTTCTATAGCCTTTTTAGGGGTTCAAGACATAAGGTTTCTCCAAAGTAGATTTGTGGGGTTTGAGGTAATTTTGTGTTTGGGGTTTTAATTGTATTTATATGGTGGAAATCTTCCCATGCTAATTTCTATTCGAACAATGTGTTTGTTTGTTGAGCAAAATTTGATCTCTTTTGGCCATATCTAGACTATTGTCCATGGGATCAATGGCAATATTCCCAATTTTTATGGTGTTTTCCTTTGTCTAGGTTGCATTTGCATTTGCTATAGAACTTGTGCTTGTGCATGCCTGCGTTGACAGCTAGCTCCTCGTCCCGAACCCACCAACAATATTTTTTTTTGAGTCATCACCCAAATTTAAGATTGTTCTAAAAACTAAGTAAGTTTGTACAAACTGAGACAAACTGATGCTATTAATCTGTTATAACCAGAGATTAATCAACTTAAAAGTTAAGTTATTAAATGAGAAGGTGTTAGGCACTCATCTCACCTAACTCTCAAATTAGTCTATACTTGTTATTTATACATAGACTAATGTCCATAGGAGAAATGACAATATTACCAAATTTTAGGGTGTTTTCCTTTGTCTAGGTTGCATTTGCTATAGAACTTGTGCTTGTGCTTGTGCATGCCACCAGGCTCCATGTCCCGACCTCGTCAATTGTAATTTCTTTTTGGAGTCGTCATCCAAGTTTGAGAAT
>JABCMJ010017728.1:0-10246 GCA_014822125.1 Arbutus unedo
TTCCATGGCTCAATTCCAGTAGAACTCACAATGCTTCCAAATCTGAAAATAATTTGGGCCCCGAATGTGAATCTTGAAGGTAAATTTCCAAGCAATTGGACTCCTTGTGAGAATTTAGAAATGGTGAATTTGGCTCAGAACCTTTTAAAAGGAGAAATCTCTGGGGCATTTGGAGGTTGCAAGAATCTGCGTTTTTTGAATGTGAGCTCCAACATGCTCCATGGAAAGCTTGATGAAAAACTTTCCATCCCTTGTATGGCAATATTTGATGTTAGTAGAAACCTCATGTCGGGAACAATACCCAGTTTCAATACCACTGATTGCAATCGTGTTAATCATTATTCAGATACTCCTCAAACTTATAATCAATTCGTTGCATATATGTCATTCTTTACATACAAAACTCTCTCTGAGAAAAGCTCTCCATTCATGGATGTCAATCTCAAAATGATTCATAATTTTGCTAGAAACAAGTTCACTGGTCCAATCCCCTTGCTCCCAATAGCCCCAGAAAGAATAGACAAGGAGATACATTATGCCTTTTTGGCTGGTGAAAACAAGCTCTCTGGACCCTTTTTTGGAAGAATGTCTAGAAATTGCAATAAGTTGGGTGGAATGCTTGTAAACATTAGCCACAACAGAATATACGATCATTTCCCTTCAGAGTTTGATTTATTGTGCAGCTCTTTGGTGTATTTGGATGCCTCAAATAACCACATTTCTGGCTTAACTCCTCAAACTATTGGAGATTTGAAGTCCCTTGTGGTACTTGACTTGGGCGAGAACAAATTGAATGGCACCATACCTAAAGGTCTTGTCAACTTGAGGAACCTAACCGTTCTCTTACTCAACAACAACACACTTTCAGGGAAAATCCCCATTGGTTTGCTTAATCTACCTTCACTCTCTACATTCAACGTCTCATTTAATAATTTGTCGGGACCTGTTCCACTCAACAGTCATGTGATAGGTTGCAATAGTTTCTTTGGCAATCCATTGCTTCTCCCTTGCCCTTCAACCACCATATCTGTCCCACCACCTAAAATCGATGTAGTTTCTCCGTCTGAAAGCGACTCTGAAAGTGGTAAAGAAGGGCTTAGTTCCATTCAGATAGCATCCATAATATCATCCTCAATTGTTGTTGTTTTCCTTCTGTCTGTGGTTGTCCTCTTCTACTACGCGAGAAAATGGATATCAAAATCTGGGGTTCAGGCTTCTGAGCTCTCCGATACAAGGGAAGTCATGATTTGCAATGACATAGGGGTCCAGATTACATTTGAGAGCGTGGTTCGAGCAACCCAAAATTTCAATGCGAGCAATTGCATAGGGAATGGAGGGTTTGGTTCTACTTATAAAGCTGAAATCTCTCCTGGAATTCTATTAGCTGTGAAAAGACTAACTATTGGAAGATGCCAAGGTGTTTCTCAATTTCATGCGGAGATTAACACCCTTGGACGGATAAAGCACCCAAATCTCATAACTTTGATAGGTTACTATGCAAGTGAAGCAGAGATGTTCCTCATATACAATTACCTACCCGGAGGGAGTTTGAAAAAATTTATCCGAGAAAGAGAAAGGAGAGTCGTTGGTTGGGCAATAATTCACAAGATCGCTCTTGATATTGCCTCTGCACTTTTTTATTTACACGATCAATGTAATCCTCGAATTATACATCGCGATGTCAAACCAAGCAATATATTACTGGATGATGACTTAAATGCTTATTTGTCTGATTTTGGGTTGTCTCGTCTTATGGATACTTCCGAAAGCCATGCAACAACTGGTGTGGCAGGAACTTTTGGTTATTTGGCACCAGAATACGCAATGACCTGTCGTGTATCCGAGAAGGCGGATGTTTATAGCTATGGGGTGGTTTTGCTTGAGTTGATTTCAGATAAGAGGGCTTTGGACCCTTCGTTTTCTGCACATGGAAATGGGTTCAATATCGTTTCGTGGGCTTGCATGTTGTTGCAACAGGATCAAGTGCAAGATGTTTTTGCAACCTGTTTATGGGATGTGGGTTGGAATGATAGTTTGATAGGAATGTTGCAGTTGGCGATAAGGTGTACAGATGTCTCCCCCTCTGCTAGGCCTAGGATGATTGAAGTTGTCCAACAACTGGAGCAACTCCAACAGATGAAGCAACTTCAGCCTTCACCTTCTTCTTCAACCTGGCTTGATGACGAGTCTTCTCTGGATTTGTGAATCTAATCATTGGATAGTAAATTTAACTATCACATTCGTATTTGATAGAGCACAGTAATTTTTATGTGCAGTAGCTTGATGACAATTTTATGATCTAAGGATGTAGAGTTTGGTCCTCCGATCTGCAAAGTTGGAAATTTTGCTTTTGTATATGCACAACAGATAGTCTTACATTTGAATAATACTTAAGTCATATTACCTGTTAATTACTCTAGTTAGTAATTTTAATTTTCAAATTGAGTTGCCAAGGACTGACACGTTGACAAAAATAGGCTGATTACTTAGTAAATATAATGAATACTATAATCTTAAGACTCCAAAATGCTTCTTCGTTTATTTCTTCTCCCTCCTCATAAGTTGAATTTTCTTGTAACACTATCAAATTATCACAACTTTTGCATTAATTGCAACAATTAGTTATTTGTAAAGATCATCATAATCTCAACATAATAATTGATAATTTTAGTACAAAAAAGATCATAATCAAGGTGTTTGGAAAAAACCAACCACATGCAAGAAGGAAACAAAACGTAAAAGCTAAATGATTTTTACACACACACACACACACATGTATATTATGTTTGTATGAACACATTCTTAATTCTATTTTATAATGGTGATGCCGTTACTTAATAATAGTTCAATAATTGTGTGAAGTATCATTCCCTTTTGAATTGTATATCCTTCTTGCTGTTGTTCATTGTTTTCAGTCCATTTAGAATGCGAGAATCCTTGCATTAAATCTATCAATTATTATGTTAGGATTGAATTATCTGTGCAGTGTAAACAGTAGTTGTAATTAATGCAAATTAAGTGTGGCGAAATTCAACAAAAGGGAAAAAAGAAAGAAACAACGAAGTTTTGGGACTACTAGGAAGATTACAACAATCATTGTAGTTATCATATTACGGTCTCATTTAATCATCAACCTCATCAATCGATGATATTAATAAAGTCTTAACAAAGTAAGATATCATTAATGTTCAAGTATAAATGCATATATTTATAATATCTTTTTAGTTTGGTTTTGTAGTGACGTCGTTACCCAATATTTATACCTATCTACAATGATTTTTTTTTTCTAACACTTTTCAAATAGATCTACAGAACCAAGTGAAATATAAAGGCCCAAAAAAAGACGGAATAAAAGTTTTGAAAATCCGCGTCTGATTCAGAGATTAGATGTTTGGGATGGGACTAATTACGTCTAATTTCGCATTTGATTTCCAAAATGGCTATGCGATTAATAATTCTCATATTAGTTTTAATCATATATGTGGGTACTATATAATATACAATTTCATAGTAGGTGCGATTGAGCAGGATTAAATGGAGTGCAGAAGAAACTCATTTTAACGAGTTAGTTTGGTTTTACTATGAGTAAAAGTGATTATAATTTCATAATTATCACGATTGTTGTAATCTCTCTAATAGTCCAAAACATTCCTGATGAATTCAAGATATGAGGAAAGAGAAGAAATAAACCAAGAAGTGTTTCGGATTATTAAAAAAGATTACAGTAAGTATTATAATTAGTAAATTATAGTGTCATTTTTCATCACATAATAAACGATGATATATATTAATATTATCGTGAGAAAGTAAAATTTCATCACGTAAAAGTGTACATACACATATTTTTGTAATACATTTCCCTTTTAAGTTATGTTTGAAGTGTTGGTATCAGTTATGCGCATCTCTAATTAAAACTTGTTTTCTTCTTGATTTATGAAAATCTTTGCATTAAAATTATCACTTTCAAATTGAGATTGTGATAGTGTGTCACATTCTGCAATATAGTTAGTACTTGCAATTAATGCAAAGATTATTACAATCTAAGTGGTGCGCAAAGTTTAACTTATGAAGAGAGAAACAAAATAAACAAAACATTATTTTGGACTATTAGGAAGATTACAACAATCTCCATAATTCCCGAATTAAAGTCTAATTTAATCATCATATAGTGAACGAATTCAAAGAAAGTAAGATTTCAATACATATATGTACACACATTCGCAAAAGGTTTACATTTTTATTTTTGTTTTGCAGTGGTGATCATGTAAAATATCATGCATATTTTTAAAACTTTTTTCCTCCTTGCATTTACGTAGTTGATTTATTCCAAACCACTTTAGATTACGATAATCTTTACAATATGACTACCAATCATTATTTAGAGATTGTGATAATCTTCGCACTATAATTGATATTCACATTAATATAATGCACATATATTATATGTATTCGAGTGTATTGTGATGAAATTCAATGCATGACAAGATATAAAAATTATTAATTATTTTGTGAAGATTATCACAATCTCAACATAATAATTGATAATTTTATTGCAAGGATTGTCATAATTTACGTGTTCAGAAAGAAATCAACCATATGGACGAAGAAAAGAAAATTTAAAAGTTGAATGACTTTTATATATACACATACACACACACACACATGCCGTTACTTGAACTTTGTTCAATGATGGAAAACATATCATTCACCTTTTCTTTTTCTTGTTCATTTTTTTCAGTCCATTTAGATTATAAGAATCCTCACATTAAAGCTATCAATTATTGTGCCTGGATTGCATAATCTACATGGTGTAAATAATAATTGTAATTAATGCAAATTGAGTGTTATTACGTAATTCAACATAGGAGAGAAAATAATGAAGCAAAGAGATTTTTGGATATTATGAAGATTACAACAATCATGATAGTTGTTAAATGACAGTCTCATTTACTCATCAATCGCGATGATATTAATAAAGTCTTAACTAAGACATTATTAACATTCAAGTATAAATGCATATATTCGCAATATCTTTTTAGTTTGGTTTTACAATGATGCCGTTACCTAATACTTATATATATCTACAATGAGTTTTTTTTAAGATTTTTCAAATAATTATCCAAAATCAAGTGAAACATAAAAGGCCCAAAATACGGAACAAAAATCTTGAAAACCCTGATTTGAGTTGCATATCATGCATTTGAGATGAAACTAACTGCGTCTAATCCCGCATTTGATTCCCAAATTGATTGCGAAATTAATAATTCAAGCATTAATTTTATCCTATATGCGGGTACTATATAACACATAGTTCCTAGGGGAAGTGGGATTAAATGGGAATAAGGGGCGTGGGGGAGAAATTCATTTTAACAAGATATACAAAACTATAAAAATGTCCTTCCTTATATGTTAAACACCCTTAAAAAATTACAAAAAAAATATCCTAAAAACTGTAAAAATGTCCTCTCTTTATAGAATATTCTGAAAAATAATTTTGTGTCAGCCAAACATGAGATTAAATAAATTTAGTACTAGAACAAATATTTCACGAACTACAAATACTAAAGTTGTTAATTTTGTCTTTTTAATCTGCAACTCGAATGTCCAGTAGTGTATTTTCACGAAAGAGGCTCAAATTAGGATGGTCGAAATCTCTACAATATACAAGTTTGCTGAGTCCTGAGTCCCCATTATATAAGCCAAAAATCACGACATGTGGCATGGGGCAAAATCTTTTAATACTACAGTTTTGCCCCTAGCATAATGATGATACTCGTTGCCCCTTCAGTATGTGGCCCCATGTAATGATAATATTTGTTGGCATGCCTTCAGTCTGTGGCAGTGAGCAGAATACGGTAAAGTGAAAAAAGCAAAAAAGCGAGAAAATTGAAATCGATTGGAATATGCTTTTGCAATGCGACAACTATTGTGGAGATTTTGTGTTCTGATATCTCGTGTCAGTCCTTCTTTTTTGCTTTTCATTATTTTTGATATTATTGGCATACAATGTTCTACTATCTCTAAGATTATCCTCAGATTATCCACTTTAATATTTGGTATGTCGTCAATGACGTTATATAATGCATGGTTGTCGTAGTCGCTAAAGTCCACTCTGCTGCAATAGTAATTATTTTTCCCAAACTTCTTGCCCACTGCATTTTTTCTGTCTTGCTTGGGTCTTCTATGATTATACTGGTGGCCCTTTCTGGTCGTCGTTCTGATTCCTGTAAGGCAAATCAATTTCAGTTGGTTGCCCTTTGTGAATTAGATGTAGAATTCTATTTTATATGTGCTCTGTTATTTCTTGGTGTAGCCAGTGAAGTGTGTATATGTGATCGTTGTTGTTGAAGTGTAATTGAATTAAATTTTTACTCATGCATAAAATATTTTTTTCAGCCCACTCTTTGATTGGCTGAGGGACGTTTGGAAACGCCGTCCATCACGGGATGTAAGTCTCAGGAGGTTTTGGGTAGGTGTAGTTTGCTACGAATAATATATTGCGTAGTTCGGTTCCCCAGTAAAAAGGTTCTTCATGTTTTACTCGTGTCGAAAATTTCTCTTTGCTAGAGCATTCACTTATGATAGAACCCCAATGACTGTCTCTTGTTTTCTTGAGGCTCTTCCTTGAAGTTTTGAACATTCCTCTTTCCTCAAACTGTCCTCCTTTGGTGATATAATCAGCGACGTGGGCGTCCGATCGAGAAACCTGCACATTTGGATGATAATTTGTTTCTCCATTGGATGGGTCCTTAAGATCCCATTTTCGTGGATCATTTATATTGAACCGTTTGAAACATTGGATGTAAGTTGCAAAAATATTTCACAGTATGTCTAATACGAATTGGGCAATGAGAGGGCAGTGAGTATATGTTAGAAATAATGATTTGCCTTGAATTTGGAAGTTATTTGGCGTTTTGACCATTTTTCGAGGACCAGTAATGTATTTTTACAGAAGGGGCTCAAGTTAGGATAGTCAAAATCTCTACAATATATAGGTTTTACTGAGTCCTGAGTCCCCATTATATAGGCAAAAAATCATGACGTGTGGCCTGGGGCAATACCGTATTCCACTCACTGCTATGGACTGAGGGCATGCCAGCGAATATTATCATTACATGGGGTCACATACTGAAGGGGCAGCGAATATCATCATTATGCTGGGGGCAAAATCGTAATATTAAAAGGTTTTGCCCCAGGCCACACGTCGTGATTTTCGGCCTATATAATGGGGACTCAGGACTCAGCAAAACCTGTATATTGTAGAGATTTCGACCATTCTAACTTGAGCCCCTTCCGTGAAAATACACTACTGGTCCCCGAAAAATGGCCAGAACGCCAAACAACTTTCGAATTCAAGGCAAATCGTTATTCCTAACATACCCTCACTGTCCTCTCATTGCCCAATTCGTATTAGACATACTGTGGAATATTTTTGCAACTTACGAACCTACTTACTGTAGGGTGGCAACTGAACAACACAAGGATGAGGAACCTTACTTATATGTCCTCATCCAATGTTCCAAATGGTTCAGTATAAAAGATCCATGAAAATAGGATCTTAAGGACCCATCGAATGGAAAAACAAATTATCATCCAAATGTGCAGGTTCCTCGATTGGACGCCCACGTCGCTGATTACATCGCCAAAGGAGGACAGTTCGAGGAAAGAGGAATGTTCAAAACTTCCAGGAGGAGCCCCAAGAAAACAAGAGACAGTTGTTGGGGTTCTATCATAAGTGAATGCTCCAGCAAAGAGGAATTTTTGGCATGAGTAAAATATGAAGAACCTTTTTATTGGGAAACCCAACTACGCAATATATTATTCGCAGCAGACTACACCTGGCCAAAACATGATCACAATTTTTTTTGAGAGCGAGGCATTAAAATGACTATCTAAAAGAGTAAACTAATTGAATTAAATATTTATTTAATGTCAGATCTAAAAAGATAGAATAAAACACCACAAATTCAAGAACTTGGATAGTTTGTATTTATGTCTTTTAAAAGAAAGTGACATTTATTAGCTAAAGATGAATCAGTTAAAAAGAAATTATTAAGTACTTACTTGAAAACCTAATTAAGAAGCACAGAAAAATTCTAATTAAGAATTCAAAACATTGGTTACTGATTTACTATTGTGTGTAAACATATGTATTATATTACACACTATATGAAGGCTTGAAAAGACACCAAAAAAATTCAGAAATAAAACTTTACCATACAACAACAAAATTAACTTAATTTATATTCGTTATAATGTTGAAAATCACCACCATCCTAAAATGTTGAAATTCACATTCTAAAAAAATATTTTAGAAATTCACAAATTTGAAATTTAAAAGAGATATGTGAAGAGTTTATCAAGTTATCTACTTATTGCAATCTCATTGGTACATATTTAAGCTACATAATTATGTCTTAATTTTTCAATTTTTTCTTATCTACTAATTAATTTTAAATTACATCCAAATTCATACAATTTTAAAATTTTAATTATTATCATTTCATGAAAATATAGAGTATTATTTGTTGGTTAGATATGCAACATAATTGCTTTTAAAATAAGATTGGTCGATAAATGTTAATAATAGAGATTACAAAAAAAATCGTATGACGAATGTTAGAAAAAGAATATTTGACTTCTTTATCTAAAATTCTACTCATTTCATAAATCATAGAATATGTTAACTACTGGAGATTATTTTATTCAATTTTAAATCATCTTATTATTTAAACCAATTGAATTTTAGAATAATTAACATAATTTTGATCGAAAATTTTAGGTAATGAAACTGTCACTCTTAGAATTATCATCCTTAAAATATTCTTCTTGCAATATTATATAATATAAATAGATATGGTCATCGTCTTCAAGTACGTCACCAACCATATGTACTCCACCGATCATATGGTACGCACGGACAAAAATATAAGCACAAGCACACGTATATGAGAGAGAGAGAGAGAGAGAGAGAGAGAGAGAGATTGGATCCCACGATATCACAATTTCTTGGAAGCAGAGAGTTTTTTTTATGAGCATTACTAAATAGATAGTTAGATGGTGCAAACAAAGTTTTAATCCCATCTCATACTGGTTAGTATGGATTAGAACATCTCGTACCGTCTTTGTAATGGTATTAGATTACCGGATCAATTTTGTTCTGGGTTGTTTCGGCGTGTTCCAGACTGTTCCGGTGTGTTCTGACCAATACCGGCAAGTACCGTATCGTACCGTACTGTATCGGTCTGTATTTAAAAAAATAAAAAAATTTAATTAATATTTTTTTGAGATAATTAGACATAAATTGAGACTAAAATCATCTCATTTTATGTTTGGTAATTTGTTTTTAAATTGCGATGTTTTATTTTATATGTTTAATATGATTTTTTGTTAAAAAATATTATTTAAAATATGTATATTAATTTTAGTGATAAATTCAAAATAGTACGCTAGTACACACTGGTACTGGTATGTATCATACCAGTAGCAAAATCGGTACACTTGCCGGTACGAAATTGATAACTTTGGGTGCAAATTATGTTGAGCACAAATTATTAATGAAATTCAATTTTGGCAATTCAGCATCCGGTCTTTTTTGGCACTATTTTAGTTGGTAATGTTAAGAATTCGTGAAAGATGAAAAAATAGAAATCATAATTTTTTAAAATTATTTGTTGTGTCTTTATAGTCGTTTTATTTGGACTATTTTTAATTGCAGTCGATAGTTTTACATTCTTCAAATATTTCTTGCGAGGACGAATAATTAAAGCTAAAAATTATGAAAAAAATGTTAAATATCAAAAAATGATTATTGTCTTTAAAAGAGCTTATAAGACGTAATTTTGCCTAAGTTTGGTGTTATTTTTTTGTTTATTCAATTATTTTTGTTAATTTGATATTAAATTTTTATGAATTATTAATTTATTTTAAATGGGAGAAAATAAAATATAAAATTATGACAAAAAAACATTAAAAAATTTATTAGAGACAAAAATAACTTATACTATGAGCTAATGGATTCGAATCATGCGTAAGCTGAAGATTAATTTGGTCCTACGTATGTAGAGTATCACTAATTGTTTGGAGTCACCTACAAACATTTCCAACACTTCTAGGTATAGTAACTAGTAAAAAATACACAAATGTACACTTTCTAGTTTGTCTATTTATTTTTTTATTTATGCATTAATTCAATACGGCTCTCTATTTTTTCTATTCAATGAAATTAACTTAACTAATTTTTAAT
>JABCMJ010017734.1:0-13020 GCA_014822125.1 Arbutus unedo
ATATACGAAAAAACGCATTAATTGCATACAAGTTCAAATGTTTTACGACTGAATTTATCTTGAGATAAATAAATAATATGTGTTTTGATCTAATATTGCAATCTCTCTTGTTCTCAAGATAAATTATAAATTTCAAAGTCACGTCAATCGATATTCAATTGATTGCAATTTTTTATATGTTCAATAAAACTAAACAATTTAAATCATCAAAATAAAATCCAAAAGATTTCAAAATTAACTTGATCTACATCCTTTGGTTCAAAAGCAAGAACTCAAAGAATGAGTTCAAAAGTTTTGTTTATCTTAAGGTGAACAAGTTCTCTTACCCTTCGTCGTGTGAGATTATCTTGAAATTTCACTTCGTAGATTAAAATTGTTTATTTTATTCTGATTAATTTTTTTAGTTATCATAGAAAAATTAGTCCATCGAAGATCAGTAAATTTGTGACCATCGTCACCCGTTGACAAGTTTGTAGGAGGGGCAACATAGTAAAATTAGGTAATTCGAACTTTGACTTCATGGGTCTTTTTAGGCAATGACGTTAGAAGAACCAGAGAAAAGTTGACTGTCCAATTTATTAACAAAATTTACTTAGATTTTTAATTGTGTGAAATTTTATTAAAATTTTACATCGATAATTTTAATTTTAATTTTTTCAAACTAACTTTTTAGCATTTTATGGAAAAGAATCTGTTTAATTAAATATCGATAAGTATTTAACCTTTAAATGTAATTTTTTACTTTAAAATATTTAATTTTACAAGTTCAAAATTTAATTTTCAAGTATCGATATTCGATTGAACTAAATTTTTCGTAATAATTTAAAAAATTAAATTAAATATAATAATAATAATCTGTTTTTACATAATCGAGAATGAATAAAACTGAATCCACCATCGTACGAAGTGGGGACCTGTCATGTGACTTTTGTCTGTACCCATCCTTTAATGGATAAGTTATTGAACTCTGTTGTCTACACATCTTAGACTAAATTAAATGAGTTTATTAAAATTAAATTAAATGAGTTTTTAACAATTTTAATCTCAATTAAAAAATCACAATGTTTCTCCACTATTGAACACGTCCGCCAATTTTTTTAATTGAAAGACCTCTTACTAAATTTGTTTTTAATAATTAACCTCTTACTAAATGTTTACAATATACACACCACTGTCGTCAGTGTTAACTTCGCCCTTACCGCCATAAGTCTACCACCATCGCCCTCATCCCACCTCCACCGTCACCGACTACGTTACTACATCACAATCATAATACATTTAACCACCAACACCGCAATTATTACCATCACGTCTTTATCACGAGTCATTTTATTTTTACTAATTTTGCACATATTCACAGAGTCTTCAGTTTATTTTATCTTCATAAATAAACTAAGTAAGGTGGTACATTATATTTATCTAAGAAACTTCTTCTAATGATCTTTGCATTCTGTTATGATTTCGATTGGACGATCCATTCACTATTTTATAGGAAGACACGAATTCTTTCTATTTTTTTTTTTTTAGGGATGTCGCTCTTGACCTTTTTTTAAAGGCTTGA
The DNA here is from genome assembly GCA_014822125.1 of Arbutus unedo. Taxonomy (NCBI): domain Eukaryota; kingdom Viridiplantae; phylum Streptophyta; class Magnoliopsida; order Ericales; family Ericaceae; genus Arbutus; species Arbutus unedo. Next base: position 1,562 of record JABCMJ010017734.1, read on the forward strand.
AGCAGATGAAGCCTTTTTTTCTTTCTTCTCAATCCCCGCGCTATCACCACTGCTACCTTCTTCCCCACCACCATAACTCTACCACCATCACCATCCTTCCACCTCCGCCATCGACTCTATTACTACATCACCGCCACCATCAAAATTTGGTTATTTTTCCAAAGAAATATGAAGACACCTGACTGCCACCATCATCACCACTGCTGTAACCACCATGCCACCACCACAACCAAAAAAAAACCCTAGAAAACTCAAAAATTTCAACCCTTAGCTTAAAGTGCCTATCAAACAATTTCTGAACTGATTTGAGTAATACTAAGAACACATGTGTTGTGTCCACTGTTAGATGCACGTGGAACCTTTAATAATTTATGAACCACATGTGCATTCAATAGTTCTGAACATATCTGTGTCTGGATGTGTCCATAACATCTGTACTCCTAGACTTTTTCTTATTGGATATAGTAAGATCTCCTTATTTCTTCATCGTGAAGTGAGCGTGTTTCTAAGTCTCATGGTTGAAATTCGTGTGCGAGTCCAAGCAAGAGAAGACTTCGCTCAATAACCGACCATAGGAAAATAAAGCATATAAAAACCATACCAATGGCAAATATTCTAGATTTTCATTCTCATTCTCCCTGTTTTAAGGGTGCAACCAACAGAAGGCTTGCACCTTGTCCAGTCCCCGACATTGTTCTACGTCGATGTCTCCTGTATAAAAGAGGCCACAAATCGACTCACAAGGCTGCATTTGGCGATGACTTGAATAAATGCATCTCTCTATCTTTGTACGTCTAAAAAAATTACCTTTAATATGTGAGAAACCAAAACCTGATGGAACGACGTTTTATAAGCAAAACAGAGAAGAAATGAATCATCTTTACAGAACTCTTCCATCCATGCCGTCAAGAAGACCAGACCAAATCCCCTTCACCGGCGGTAACTGAGCGACAAAAGCATTCCAAGGAGGGTAACCGACGCCACTGCCCCGAACACGACCATCGATGCGTAGAGATAAATACCTTCACGATAAAAAGAGAAGCATCATGTTTTAGCCAAACATTAGTGCAAGAACACAATCTCCCTCACAAGTGATCACAAGCTCAGTTCGAAAATATGTACTTTGGGTGATCAAGACAGTAGTTCTAACAATTCATTGATCCAAATGCCTGGGAATAATACACAATGTTTCCAAGTTGATGATGGAAATTAGTACTCAGAACAAATATAAAGATCGTGATGGGAAAGAATGTGAAACGGACTCCAGAATAGGTGTAGGGTGTGGGTATGTGACTAGACTTCGACTTATCTAATCCCATTTTCAAGGACACGAGGATGCACAAAAAGAAACAAATTTCTCAAACCCGGTTCGAACAGGAGGAGTGCGCCATGCTAATGTGCCTTGGATGATTCACATCTCAGGGTAAGGCGCTGATGAGCATAGGGTTTATTTCTAGGGTAAAATGTCAACAACAATGTGCATCATTTCAAATACCATCCCGAGAACAGTCTCTCTCCCTCTCTCTCTCTCTCTTTGAAAATTTTCTCCTCCTCTCTAGAACACAGCTTTAGGTTTTTTGTTGGTGGTTCGCAGCTGCCACCTCCACCTCCCCTCCCTCGCGCCCGTCTCTCTCTCCACTTACCCTCCTGTGCTCTCTCCCCCCTCCACCTTTCCCCTCCTCACCGATCAATGCCCCCACCCGCACCCTCACTTCCAAAGTCATACATTCGGTGAGTTGGGTGGATGGAGAGGCAAATAATTGGCGAGATGAGAAGATGGGTTTTCTTTGTCTTTTCTCCTCCTATGTTAGAGGCTGATGCTTTCCTTTATCTGTTGAGGATAAGGATCCTTTCTGGGATACCCTTCCTGTGAATAAGCCTGATCTTGTATCAATTGCAACAAATCTAGTGGATAGCACAAGAACAGTAGTTTTATTTTTATATTTTTGTCTATTATTATTGCATCCTCTAGAGAATTGTAGATTTCATGTCTACATATTACCATCGGTTTGGGCTACTCATTTAATAGGATCTCTAAAGCCTCTTCTTCGACTGACACTATCCAGGATTGTATTTTACGGTCTGCTTTGCAGTACTTGTCAATTGAACTTGAAGCTCGCGTCTAGATATATAAAATTGTGGCTCTTACCAATTTCTTGTTTGCATGTCTCTTTGGAAGTATGTATGGTTATGATGTGCATCATCTAACCACCTGTTATGTGGTAAGCTCGGATTAGCTATCTTATATATACATAACTGCAAAGGCCGCCATGTTATCCCATACTCTTAAATGTCTGAGCATACGAAATTGGTACTTCATACGCTAAGAAGATGCAAGTAACAATGGCAGAATGCTTACACCGGAGATTCAACGGAGACGTTCGCCAGTTTCTTTTGCTCATCTAACCACCTGTTGTTCACAAAAAGAAAACCAAAAGTTCCGCTTGTTCACTTTGTGAATAGGGTGAGAGTTGCGATAAACAGAAATGAATTCAACACCCTTTTTTTTTTGCGTTCTTACTTGGACCACTCAGTTGTAAAAATAGGAAGCAGCTGCCAAAGCCTCTTCCTTTTACTGGTCATCTCCTCCATCTCTTCGCTCTCATCAAACTCAAAACTAGGTGAATTCCCATCCGTAGCAAAAGGCACCACAAGTACTCCTCGTTCCAAAAGTCCCGCAGTATAAGGCTCACTTCTTATGAAACACTCTGAGATGAAAGATGCAGGGCCAGCAAGAATGACAAGGCGAGCAATTCCTCTCAATTCACTGACAGAAATAACCTTTTTTTCACTTACACGGAGCTTAAGATTTGAGAGGTTTTCTTCTCTCGACAGTCTAGCCAACTGAGCGTTCTTGGCATTGTTTTCCCTATAATAAAGGAATGCAAAGATGGAGACTGCTCCTACGTCAATGGCGAGACCCATGAGGATGTCTGGCACTTGAGCTGCTCTTGAAGAGTTTGACAACGCACCGATAAGTTGTGAGGTGGCTATTAGTCCTCCAAGAGAACCACTAGCAATAAAAGCAAGATAGAAGAACATCCGCACAGTTCGGAAAGGAGAAAGGACTTCACTTCGTATCTTGGCTGATGAACTGAAGAAGAAATAAAATGATGATTACAAGGAGGCCCCACTTGTAAAACAGAACCTGAGTGCAGAAACATTTGGGTAAAAGAAAACAAGTCAGATAAAAAGTTGAAACTGTGAATCATCATGCACCTCCAAAGATCCATTGCTGCTCAACGGTCTCAAGCTTTGAAGTTTCAACCATTTTCATCAATCATTCAAAACAGGGAAAAGAGAAAGAAAAAGATGAAAGGAAAACCTTTGGACCAGAAGCCTATTTCCTAGCAAACAAGAATAAACGGCACAGCATGTAATGTACAAACACAATGTTCGGATAACTTATTTGCCCAAAACGAAAGATGTTGGAATAAGTTGCCAGAGATTAAGTTTGATCTGCTTATTGTAGAAATCGACAGTTAGCATGTAGCAGTCTACAGGTTAATCTATTTATACAGAATAGTCAAGGGACCCTCTAGGATCGATGATCATAGAAATGAAGGGATATTTTAATTCCAAAGCTTCGGAAGCAAGAAGATAACTATGCTTAAGGTGTCCTACAGCCTTCACTATATCTTTAGAGGCCTTAAGGGACTACAGGCTGAATTTTTTCACCCATAAGACGATACATACAGTAACATTAAGCCTCACATCCAACAAACAGAACATAAACAAAATGCCTTTTAAAAACGAAACAACTCTCCTATTGTCACATAGGCATGCATACTCCATAGGGTAAGCAACGTTAAAAGTCTTAATCCTGACAAACATACCTAAGGCAGTAATTTCTGCTCGATAACATAATACCAGGCTTTCTCACCCAATAAGAAAAACGTTTCTACATTAACTAACTTCTGTAGTTCGAAACTCAAGTCAAGTCTTAATCCTGACAAACATAGCTAAGATTTCTGCTAGATTACACAATACCATGCTTTCTCCCCGAATAAGAAAGGGTTCTACGCTACATTAAACTTTCCTTAGTTCAACACTTGAGTCTGCATTACTCGTTCTGAATTACAGTTCCTTCCTATATCTTTGCTACCTCCTATCATAACCTGTCACTTATTTAACATCCATGTCCTCGAAGATGGATCAATAAATAACTTCTTCTGGTCATAAAGCTTCCCTGAAAACAACTTTCTGATCTAAAGCTACCGTTGTTCTACAGAAATGGATCTAACAAACTGGAACTACAGAGCACAGACCACAAAACATAGCTATTTCTTACCTGGCATATCAAACTTCCATTACATTTCCAGACTCGGAAACTTCGAAATACTCCATTCTGCTGCTTCTAACCAGATCATTTCCTACAGAAAATCGTCTTCGCTCTGGCACTGAACCTATCTCCTTATCCTCCATCCCCATTAGAACCCAACATTGTCTTGTTTTGCTCCATTAAGAAGACGTCACAATAAAGCAAAATACTAGTCCTTTCCTTCTTTCTAGTCCACTGGGCGTTATGTCACCTTTATAATCCATACTCAACCAATGTATACATTTCCTGCAATGCCACCTTTCGTAAATACTCCGCATGCTAAAAAATCCCTCACCCAAGCCAATCCAATCCTGCTGGCATCCTAATCTGTGCATATACTATGCTACGTATCCTAAACTTCCTTCTCTAATTTGAAGACCTTTCTTGCACAAGATAGCCTCCTTTGGCCAAAATTATTCGGGATTGACATCAATGTCTTTTTTACTATTTTCCTCAATTTTTATCAAGTTTGCGTTAATCTTTTGGATTAATGATTTGTCTTGACGAACAAAATAAAAAAAGTAAAAATAAATAAATCAAAAGTCTTTAAAAAAACTAAAGACGAAAAGAGTTAGAAAATGACTATTTTTTTACCATTGGCATCGTCATATCTAATTTTTTTTTTTTAATTTTGATCCACATTGTTATAATTTTTTCAATTTCTCTCATCGATACGAAAAACTACACAAAATATCAAATATCAAATACTATTGACTGTCTTAAAAAAAAGTACAAATCCATATCTTACCAATTACATCTGAAGTATTTGAATGTTCCAAGAAGTTCGTAGACGATTTTTGTACCAAGTTAAAAGCAAGTACATCATAAACCATAACTCAAACAAGCAATCATGTAAGTAATGAACCTAATTTCTGAGGAAGGAGAGGGCCTATTGGAAGCAGAGCAGGTGATGGAAGTGGACGGTGACGATTGCCGTGAACTACGAGGTGGGCGAAACGAGGCACCCGCGGAAGAAGTGAATAAAGGGTTCAACTGCAGCTTGTGAGCGGGGATCTGGCGGGAAAAAACCCATGGGTTGTTCTTGGGATGAAGATGAGCGCACCCGATTGCGTAGCAGAGATGCGTCAGCAAAGCCATGGCCGCTCTCAATGGAACCCCCGATGCCGGAACCAGAACCAGCCAACTGGTGTCGACAGTGTTGTGCTAACATGAGCCTAGTGCGATTTCCAAGGCCGGGTATCCCCCTGCAGTTCGGATTTTCGGATGATCCTTATGGAACCACGTTGTTTTTGTCTTGGGTAAATGACACTAATTTCCCCTAAGGTTTGTTACAAGTACAATAGCCACCCTGACGTTTGAGAACTTACTCTGATCTCCATTACTTTTAAAATTATTATGCAATTACTATGCAATTACTCGCATAACCGTGGGTCTTTCCCCAGTGAGATATGAAATACCATATTTTCTCTTGGCGGGATGAACCAATGGTTGATAAGCAAGTGTGATGAGAATGATGGGATCTCTCAACCTCTTCTATGTTTAAGTTGATGCTTCTATCACGAGAACCTTTTCTTCCATCATTTTAACCTTTGCTAGCTCTTCCTTATGGAGGTCTTCTTCGGTGGGGGACTACAACTTTAAAATTAGTCAATGAAACATAAAATATGAAATTTTGTTTGGCAAAACAAATCACAATATAATTCCCATCACGTCCAAAATAATTTATGTTAAACTTTTGAAAAAAATTTGAAATCAAAGCTTGGATAGAATTTTTGGTGTCTCAGAGATGGTAATTTTGGACGCATGGTCCACAACATGCAAGTCTCGTAAAATCTTCAGTCCGGTCCGTTGTTAGACCAAATTGGACTGAAAAGGCCCCCCATGATAAAGGAATTGTGTGTCCTTTCGATCATCTTTCAATCCATTTGATGCCGAATCCAATCCAAACCCGTTTGTGCCGCGCACATTTGGCCTACTACGGCGTATGTCCATAATAAATAAGCAAATCACAAAGAATTTCGACAAGTACCAAAACATAATTTCAGAACGTTTCGCGGTTTCATCCCTGCCGAGAACCTGAAATAGTTGAACCTCCTTTAAACCAGTTGGTAGAACAAGCAAGAAGCAAATCTCATTCCTTAGATCAGAAATCAACAGTTTCTACCTCGTTATGCTATCCAGTGCATAAAACAAATAAGAAGCAAATCTTGATCACAAGCCATGCTTCAACTGCCCAATATATTGAAAAAGTATAAAAGCAAGGTTCAAATGCAATAGGCGTCGTCATTTATATTTCACAAGTCCAATATACATTTTAACCGAGGAGATGCACAAGTATCGCTTCTGGAACGGATCAACGAATCAATCTCACTACAACAAAAAATTCACTTCTCAAAGGTTTAGCTTTCAGATTTGCTGGCACCAGCTTCTGATAACAAAGATTCAAGCTCCCCTTTTCGATGTAGCTTAACAGTATCTGTAAGAAGAAGAGAAGGAAGAACAGTAAGAATAATAAATGTTATATGTTTACCATTCAGTTCTAATAACTTTATTGGTGCCAAGCTACGCCCACTGAGCAAGATGCATTGCTCTCTTACGTGGACGCACTGGATTATGTCCCGGGACGGGAAGATAAAGACTTTTTCTTCCGGTGGACTCCCTCTCGTAAAGCCAAAGACACACCAAGACAAGGTACAATTGTTGGGATACACAATCTTGCAGAAATAAACAGGTTACTTGTGAAGCCCAGAAGCAAATATAAGCGAGTACATGACCAGGAAGGCCAATTTCTCAACATCATAGCTGCCGAATACGGTGGAGAAAGCTCAAAGCAGTGGTTTGTTGTAATCTATAACTAAATTCGAGAGAAAGCAAAAAGGGTTTGAGAGGATCAATTAGCAATCATCACTACCGCGGTAAGCGAATGAGTTGATCCTAGAAGAATTGTCCGTGTTAACCATTTGTCACATATTTAAAACCAACCATACCACTAAAATCTGAACACAATATGGACATCGAGGAAAAAAGGTTGATACAGCATATTGACATTGAAGGAAGAGAAAAAATAATTTTACCTGTACAACCGCCAATGTGGTTGCCCCCTGGTCAAGGAAACGACAAATACTTCAGCTTCCTCGACTAACCAAGTGAAAGCGAACAAAACAAGTACATCTGATGCAATAATATTTCTTTCTGCAGAATAGATCTGGCCATAGAACTTAAACAACGAACCGACACACCAAAATAACTATTTCTGACGTACTTGCTTACTCAGGAAAACTATCCCCCCAAAATATCCAATCCGAACTTATCCTTGTTCGGGAAACAATTAAGTGATAATATCAAGCAACAAAAATGCCCTGCACTTTACAATTAAATTAACCAATTCTTTAGCATTCAAAAACCCCTTCTTACCGATAAAAACATTTGGGACAGTATGTTGCCCTGTTAGCCTTTCTAGAACCTTCTGCAGTTGTGGTCCTTGAGGACCTGAAATTGAGAAGAAATCAGTCATCAGCATTAAGTGAGACTATACAATAAATAGACGCAGTGCTTATTTCATCCCTATGTTTCATGGAATGGCAAGGAACATTCTGTTTGTTAACTTGAAAGATAAGAAGCTGTCCATATCTAAAAAAGTAAAAAGAAAAAAAAGCTGTGCTGATAGCCAATGCGGAAATTGATGACAGCTTGTCGATCAAGGCACCTAGGATATGTCAAACAAATACGTCCTTCTCTACCTTAGCAAGCAGGAGATTGTCATACTAACAACCATCTGTACAAAGTGTAGTTTATGCCTGCTGCTACTGCAGATCCCAGACAGGTGAGCAAGCCATTACCCAAAGGATCTATAGGTTTTCAGAACATGAGCACTCAAAAATGTTATTCACCACCCAAGTCGTGTCTTTATTGTGCACATACCCGTTTAAGAAAATGCCTACTTCCTACATTGGATTATTTATGCAATATCACGTTGAACAGAAAGTGACTTCATCGAATGTACGAGGATAACAACAATTCTTAACGGCAGTGCATTAAATTCCCTTCAGAGACTTACCTAGTTTTGGTAATTTAAATGCCGTCATCAATGACTTTATGCTACAATCAGGCTTATGACTTATGTATGCAGTATATCGGAGTCTGCAAATAGTTGTGAGTGCATCACTCCCTCAACTAAATCTCCCTCATATTTTTCCTACACATAAATCTAATACGATAACGAAGCTATACAAGTATCTCAAGACTAGTTTTCTCACTTTTTCTTCTATGTTTGGCTATACGCAAATAAACGTGCTTTAGTTGTCAATAAGGCTGAGGGTGTTGGAGGTTGACTTCAAAGCATGACCAAACCAATGGGAAAAGTTCATTTAAAAAGAGCTGGAGACAATAAAGATTTCCACCCCTGAATAAGAATTCTTGGGTGACTTCCCTTGAGGTCGAGACTAAAGAGTATCTCAAACAACAGATATCATCCCCACATGCAATTTATGTACTTAGGAACAAGTTTCACATGATACAAGACTTCCTTGCACCCTTTCATATCTTTTAGAAGGATCGGCAATTAACTGCAAACTAACCGTTGAGCAACATAATAATCTCATTATCATATGAACCAAACAGGAGTTGATCAGACATTATATTTCTCGGACATACCTAGTATAAGAAGGGCAATTTATATGAAATAGAACAGTTTACAGCAACTGGAAGTTGCTCCTGATGCCTCCATATTACCAGTATACTATGCCTTTTGTCACTAGTCACTAGACCCACTACCTCAAAATGTACAATTACAACTAACAATAACCGTGCATTATTATCTTTCATATTTCTCATTCGGAGTATTTCTGGATCTTTCGACAGTTGGTTATTCACTCATTACAAATGCAATTTGGATCAACTGACAAAGGACATTCCAAAAAAATCAATCCACCCACTCCAATCTAACGGATGAACATTAACCCAATCCATCCTATAAAAGCAGTTGTATTGCCCTACAGCCAAATGCACTTGAATACCCAAGATTGCATCTTTCCATATCCCTTGTATATCAGCCACTAGCAGTTAATTACATCCAAAAGAATCAACAAATTTTGGGCCGCATTGCCAAAATTTAGAAATCATCAACTCCAATGAGCAACTAAGCGCGGCAACATCCTATAGTGAAGGTGTATTGTGGGCAAAATAACCTAATTTTGTCAGCTCTCAAAACTATAGTTTTTTCAAACCGTGCATTTTGGTGAGAAAGTCAAAACGAAGTAGTTTTGAACGCAAAACAAGCATAACGCCGGCATTTGTCCAAGCTACACGCGCACTATATATGAACAAATGCATAGATAAGTAGTGAGTGTTTTGATGGAGAAGAAGAAAAACACACCCAGTTGGTCCAATTCAACGACGAGTGGCTCCACACCGAGCCGTTTGAACAGTGATTTCACTTCGGAAGAGTACCTTCACCGCAAATTCAATAGCTTCAGATCAAATCTTTCACACACAAAAATCGAATAATTTTAAACCTAAATCGCAAAACGTTTCACAAGAACCAAATTGAACAAATGGGGACTCACGAACACCAAGTTTTGGAGTAGACAACAACTGGGTTTTCAGTGATTGTCTTCTTGACGGTCTCCTCCAATCGAGAGCCGAAAGAAGCGGTCATGGCTCGAATCGTGACGGGTCCCGCTTTTCTTCGTCCGTGGACAGTGAATCTAGCTCTTCCGTCGATTGTGGTGATGTGGCCCATGTGGTTTTGGGTAGAGAAGTTGGAAGGATTGTGGAGGATAGGGGAGAGAGACTGACTGCTATAAGAAGGAGAGCAAGCCGCGAGGGAAATTGAGCTGAGGCCCCGTGCGTGAAGAAGAGACGTGCTTGCCATTTGCGAAGCGTCTCTCTTTCTCTCTCTCTCTCTCTCTCTCTGCGCGCTCTGAATCAGAACCTTGTTTTGCTTCTTCCTCCGCCACGCGATCGACTTTATTTTTTACATTTTTTAATTTTTCTTGTGAAATTAAACTAAAAACTTATAGAAAATGAGACGTAAACTTAACAAATTTTTAAAAAATGGAGTATAAAAATAAACTAATAATTTAAAAATAAACGGATTTGGCTTACATCGCTTTACTGCAATTTTAATTCTTGGACTTATTATCAGTGTAACATTTCGTATAAGTGTAAATATTAATAAATTTTACTATTGATTTAAATGTATTCGAGAACCAATAAACCATCGATACATAAATTAAGCCATGACCTAACCGTAAATTTAATTACTGAGTCACCTCAGACAATAACCATAATCATCTTGTTAATGTTAGGCCTTAAATGGTAGTCACCTCAAACCAGAAACCAACTTCATCCACACTGTCGACCAATGCAAAAGTACATATTGTTCAATCCTATAATCCTCTAAATTAATCCACATAAATAAATTGCGAATGTAAAAGAAACACTCAAGTCCGTCCACTAATACACTTAACCATTACTATAAATAAGAATAAAGATTCATCAGCAAAGAAATCAAAGAGAGATTAATTAATTTCATATCGATTGTAGAGTTTTTTTTTTACCATTGCATGCATCGCAATTTTGTAAGCAACACTTTATACTGATCACTAACCGGAGTGTCTCTTACTGTTTTTTTTGTTTGGTAAGAAACATCAAAGCAGGACAAATTATGAAACACTTTGATGACAGCTCCATAACAACTCGCGATGAAGTTTATAATCTAACACCCCACAAAATCTACAATACAAGTTTGAGATTTTTAAGTGAAAGAGCATGAATGTCTCTTTAGTATTGAACTTGGAAGTAAGCCTCTCATTAATTTACTGCCAAGCTAATACTGCATAACTCCAAATACCTTAGTCCATACTAATTTGACCAGCTTTAGAGGTAACAGTCATTCTACTCTTCTTTTGTTTATTTTTTGAAAATAATTTATATCAATTTGAGTTTAAATTTAAAGTTGAACATTTTTTCACTGTGTTTTACGTGTCTCTTTGCAACAGGTATGAAAAATACTAGGCAAATAGTTTTTTCTGTTGCTAGGTTCGGTATCATCTTTCGATGAGAGTGATGTATGCTGGTACATCCTCTAAGTCAAGGCGAGTCCCTAGCGCTAACTAGGCCACCCAATCCAGCAAATTAGGGCCACAGGAAGCACCTATTCCTATCAAAATAGAGA